>JAHWFP010268225.1:8511-22404 GCA_023313725.1 Lithobius niger | reverse complement strand
AGAGAGGGAGGGGGCAGTGGAAGAGAGGGAGGGGGCAGTGGAAGAGAGGGAGGGGGCAGTGGAAGAGAGGGAGGGGGCAGTGGAAGAGAGGGAGGGAGCAGTGGAAGAGAGGGAGGGAGCTCTGTCCTGCTGAAGTCCTATACACTGAATGACGCCCACCTTCGTGGGTTAGAATCTCTAGCCATCCACATTTTCGGAAGCAGGGTGCAGCACTCATGAACATTGCCCATCCATCCTATCCCAACATCGACCGACTATTAAGACCAGAGCTCGCCAAAAATCTCAGCAGGCAATGGAAATCAGAGTTTGAGCGCGCGATAAAGATCAGTGGTCCAACGGAAAATGTGGCAAATTCAAATTCCGATTCACATTCTGACACTGCCTGAAGCAATGTGAACCTCGTTTTTTGCCTGGACTTCTGAAGAAAGTGGACGCTGCGTTATTCCACCGAAAATTCAAGTGGACAGAGTTTGTGATTGTTCATTTTTTAGTGGTGAAGTGTAAACTTTGAAATGCAATGTCACGCCACAGTAAACACAGCTTGCCGGTATTTTTACGAAACAGCATGGAAGAACAAGAATGCTAACATTCAGGTAATGTATATCTTCATGGCATAGAAACTATATTTCTGTACGAGTTAAGTGTGGGATTGTTGCGGACAAAATTAAATACAGCTTTTCCCTCTGGAAGTCAAATCGTACTGCGAAAGGCTACGCGTACTGAGAAATATTGCGTCGCGCCGATTCTGCTACAAGGAACAAAATTATTAGGTATAAAAATATCCAAGTTGTAGTCTAAAAGGCAAAAGGAACAAAGTAACCTGAAGAAACAAGTTCACTGAAACTAGCACCATTAAGATGCGCCAACATGGTTTGTTATTATACCTCACACGAAACATGTAAGTTTAAATTCAAATGTCCCAACTTACCGAACTCAAGGCAGGAACATTTTCGTATGGTCCGTATGTGATCGTGCTATCAGTCAGAGAGACAGGCTTCAGTTTTGTGTAAGATTCCACAGTGGTAGAGGTCATGGTTACAGTAGTCTGCTGCTTTTTTGATGCGTATGGCGTGTAAAAATAAACATTGCCATAATAAAGAACAAACTGCTTTTCAGCTTGCGTGATCTCAGATGGGTGGGGAACAAGATGGTGAGTAAAGACTGTTTCCACTTCAACATGGCCAAATTTGCCTCCATCAAGGGGTTGGCGCAGATCAATGCGCCAAAAATTTACTCCTCTGCAAGCAGAAAAAAAAAGTTCAACATAGGTTGTAATTATTTTAATTACTTTTATTCTGTGATTGAATATAGCTTAAAATAATTTTTAAATGTAAGCGAAACTCAAACTGTAGGGTAAAGGTGAAACTAACTCATGGAAAATAGACATGCAAACATTTCTGGGGAGAAAAGGAAGGAATTAATCCGTTCAAATTAATATTTCTTACCTCTAACTAGGCACTTATACAACCACGAAATACACAACAATTGTTCAACTTGAATTTTCAGGTTCTTAAACCACTATTTTCACCAAAAATTCTAGTTGAACAATTGTTGTGTTCTTCATAGTGGTAAAAATGTGAAGTTTGAGGCAAGATGTCTGATAATACAGTAACCACTGTAAACGGCTGCTGCCGATTTTTCACAAATTAATACTCTTTTCCAATACTGTAAAACTTATCCGACTTACATGGCTCTGCTGCTCATCCCAACAGGCATTGCCACCAAGCATCACTTTCTTTTGGCAAACACATCGCTTCGGCAAGAGGAGGCAAGGTGGATGTGTCGGGTTAAAACTAATTTTATGTTTAAAATTCCACTTTCACTTTCATCCAAAAATACTTCCCTTTAATTTAAGCTGGTTTTGTACAATAAGAGGTGGGTCAGGCCAAACTCTTAGCCTAAGCACAAGAAACATCTTCACCAAACAATATACACTTTTACGGCCTTGTGAAGTGTTTTAGTCGACTGCCAGGTAGCAAGGCCATCACATAGTCACCCAGATGCGTCCCGCTGATTGTAGCTTATGAAAGAGGTCTTGTTCGCCAGGAGGTGTTGACGCCACAACCTCATCCAAAGGCACTCCAGTCACAAGTGCCCAGGATGAAACCAGTGTTCGCTACTCAGTCATAGGCACCCATCACTGGGGAAGGTCCATAAACTCAAAAGTCCTCCGTATTGCTACGTAACTCCATTGGGTCACCTCGACAGGGGAGACCGAGGCCCCAACTGGCTCTTTCGAGCTACTGTTCAACTTCAAAAACAGGGCACGGAAGCTTTCTTTAGCGACCCATTAGCCAGCCCAGGCGGCGCAGTTGTGAAGACCTTCATTGCTTCACGGCAAAACGACAGGCTGAGAATCAGGGCCCGGGCTAACCCGATCAGGAGGTACCACTGACCGATGGGTCTTAGTGCGGAATACTGAAGAGAGGAGTAGGGCAGCGTAAAGTCAATGGCAAATCGACGGCAGCCATCATCCCATGAAAAGCCACTGTGGCGGGCCATAGTTGCCAGTGCGATGAAAAAGGGAGAACTGCAGCTGCAATAGCTAAATTCTGTTTCTATTGCTTAAACAAAAATATCCACTATCTGTAAATTTTAGCATTTTTATTCTTAAATGTTTTCCCCTCTAAAGAGTTAAATTTAGCCAATCCCCAGCCAGCTTGCTAATCCCGACATGCGCATGCGCACTCCCCTACTAGGTATATAAGCGCTCAAGGCAAGTAGGACGCATCTTTTATTTCTCTCAATATGTCATGGTGGTGACTCAAGACCAGGAGGGGGGAGGGGGGGTTACAGATAATACTTTTGTTTAAGCAATAGAAACAGAATTTAGCCATAGCAGCGGCAATTATCTTTCTAGTGCCACGAAAATATACATTACAATACCTGTCAATTTGAGGCTTTTACAGTAAACCTCGTCAACCTGGGGGTGGGCACCACCCGACGCGTTCCCCAGGGATTAGGAGCTGGTCCCCACAAAAGTCACAAAGTTTAGCTCTCCATTAATTCATCAATAAACAGGATTCAGGCTCTCCTAGATTTGGTGGCCCTGAAAAGAGTCGTGGTTTATATCTTCTCCTATGCTTTGGGGGATGTACAACACTTCTACCAGTGATGATAGGTCCCGGTTTGTGCGTGGATAGTCAGAAATCCCTGAAGTGGTGTGATGTGTGAAGACTGATGCATTCTTCTATGATGCCATGTGTAGAATCTCAGAAATGAGATGCCATTATGGAGACCCAGGAAGTAGAAATGGCCCTTAGCTTGTGTGCCCTTAGCTTGTAAGATTCTGATGCTGTTGTCGTGGCAATCGATGTCAGAAGCTTCATAAGGGCTCATAATAACCGTCTTGATCCATTGAGTTATCATTGCAGATGACGTTTCACTGAAGTTCTTTTTGAACGGTAAAAAAAGAGTTGGTTTTTGCCTTTCTAACCTCGTTGCTCTCAGTCCTTACTAAATATAATCTTACGACTCGAATTGGGAAGAGCAAATTTTTCGAGCTCATCATTGTGATCGAAGTGAGGAAAGGAATGATTGTCAGTTTCATTGGGCTTTTGAGTCTTGGCTCTAAAAGAAGCACTAGGGGTTAATGAGACTGCCTTGTAATTGTCTAAGGAGAATAAGTAAGCAGGAGCCATTGAAATGGCTTGCACTTCGCTGCATCGTAAGCTTGAGGTTATTTAAAAGAAAACTGGTTTCCTTGTTCATAAGTGAAGGTTGCATTTAGTCAAGAGGTTCATACGGTTCCTTCATCAGTGAGTTCAGAACTAACGAGAGGTCCAGGTCCGGGAAAAGTCTTCTGGAAGCGGGCCTTTCGATTTCTAATGGTTTGATGGGGGTTTAAATGCGAAAATCTATTAACAGATCATTTCTTTTGTCGGTTTTTTTTGAACCTAGTACAGAGCTGAGCAGTGTACGGAATGGTGGATCTTTTTAAGTCCGAGTTCGAAGAGGACAGTTAAGGGGGTTGATGACGACACATCTGGCTCATATAATGGGTCCCAGACGGTGAAGTCCATCGTCTTAGTTGATTACGTCACTGAAGTAGTGGGCAATGAAGAATGACTGGTGCTTCCACGAGGCTGCTCTGAGGATCTCTACAATGGCGAAGCTGTTCTGAAAGCCCATGAAGTGAAGATAGCACGAAGCTCATGGGCTGTGACCCTGATGTTATGAAAAGAAAATTTTGTTTGTTCAAGTTTATTATTTTTCCCCCCATTTTACATCCATTTCCTTACTTGTAAAATACACCTGGTTTTAACAAACATCAATCAATTCAGGTTTTCAACTTTACGTCTTACGAACATTTAAACATTGTTTAAGTTTAGACTAAGGTATGGTGCTGCATCCTGCATCATTTCTGGGGCTAATAGTCTGGTTGGCAAGGACACTACCCCCAGTCAATGCTCGCAACCAACCAAACCATGTAGACTGTATTGCATTTTCTTCGAACATGCAAACTTTCAAAGAGGCCCAATCTTATAGTTTTCCGTCACTGTCAGGAGTGAATTTTATGCATTGTCCAGTGTTCACTTATCACATTCACTAAATACTTGGCATGCAAGCACTGGTAGTATAGCTGGTTTGGATTTGCAACTGTCTTTGCCAGCCATGCTACCGCTTGATGCTATGCCTGGATCGCGGTTTTCCCATAGTTCCACGTTAGTGCATGCTCTCCTAAACGAAACGCCGCCATATTGAAACCACGGAAAAAGTGAAACGATGGTATATAGGAACTCGTGGAATAGGGTATTCGTAAGTACATTTTCTATTGAAATAGCGTGATTGTACGCAAATACATCAAACGAGCCATATGCATGTCTAATCGTGATAAACCTTAATAAAGGCTTAAAAATTGAGAAGGGCGTTTGGGTGTACCTGGGTTTCGCTTGTGCAAAACCAAATCTTGAGAGCGGCGAATCAGTGGCAGGTAATAAATGAAGGCGAAATCACTTCTCTTATTTTCTGGAATGGAGTGGAGAGTCCGCAGTCCATCTCGTTTAAAAAATGTATTATCTCGGTATCGATGAAGGTGCTTACTGTTAACTGCCTCCATATTTCAAATCTAAATATTCTTTTTAGCTATTTATCATTAAAATGGCATTATCATCTATTAGGGCTGGGATCGGTTACACGGTTAACCGGAAACCGTTCCACGTTCGGTTACACGGATTATAAAACCCATTATCCGAAAAACGTTTGATGCGTTCACCATTCAAAACCCGCGGTGAACGAGCCACAAAATACCCAAGTGGCATCATTTAGACCTACTAATCCAAACACTCAAAATCAGTGAAAGTAGAAAACCGGGGTGGGTATAGTAGGGGGTAGGTTATTTACAAATAATCCGCGTGGGCTTGTTGTCCCATCGAAGCTGTTTACTTTCTTTGAAACAAACTGCTGATCGTCAGCGCGTACAAGAGGCAGTTAAATACAAGCTGGCCAGCATCTGCCCTCCCGGCGTCATGGAGAAGTGGACTCGTCTATACTTAGCGCGAGCGGCATCATAACACGTATAAACGAAATGCGTTGCTACACAAAAACGCAAACATGCTAATTTGTTTGGCTCATAATTTGAAATGAATGGTACATTAATAACGAAAACTTGTGTTAAATTTTGTTTTGTTTTTGGCTTACGTTGTCGTAAATAGGCCTAAGCCATCTTGTAGAAATTTTAAAGGTACATAAAATCAAAAGTCTTGATAAGTAAATACTTAAATTAATATCAACTTCAACTTTCTTCTAGTTTAAAGCCCAAAATGCAACATGTAGTCAATAATTGTGCTTGTCTTACCAAGGCCTAAATCATATTTTTTTCCAGCTTGTTTTTTAATAATACATTATGCAGGTGTGAAATTTTGTTGGCTTTTTTTTTTTTGTTGAAAACGTTAAGGCTGGGCCAATACCACTTTTTACCGATCCGATCCCGATTTCGAAGAAAAAAATCTGCCGATATCGAGTCCCGAAACCGATCTTTTTCCTTCTTCTTTTTAACAGCTTAATTGCTCCTTGGGTCGTTGCAGTTAAGGCAAATAAAATTGATAAAGCGTCCCTAATAAAGAAAAAAATTTGTGTAGATTTATATTTAACCAGACATAAGTGTGTGTTTCTACATAAATTAAAGTTTTCTTTAGTTTTTACATCTAGTACTGTAGTTCTACTGAATTCATATTTTTTCCGTTGTTACCACATTAAACTTATTAGTAAAGCTAGGACGATCAACTTTGTTACGGATACCAAATCCCCAATAACTGATCCAAGTTCCCAACTGATCGAAAAATGTAATACTGAAGTATGTCTTTATAAAAAAAAAATTACTTTTGAAATCATTGCATAAAAAAAGCATTGGCCTAAATAAATATAATTTATTTTTATATTGGTTTAAAATAATATTGCATAGCTAAAATCATCTAAAAACACAAAACCCCATTAAAATTTTAACATTTTGCCTTGTAACTTCTTAACAGTACGAGAATGCTGCTTGCAGTTTGGACCGTTGGAAAGCTGGCTAAAAAACCTTCAAAATGGTGTATTCAAACATCAAATTCGGTCGACGAGAAGTGAAAATATCTACGATTTGGTTTATTACCGATTTATACGGGTTTTACCCGCCGATTCCGATCCGATACCGATATCGGAAGAGATCGGTGTCGGCCCAGCCTTAGAAAACGTAAAAACGGTTTTCGTGTAACCGACCGGAAAAAAAACGGTTAAACGGATATCTAAAAAACGGAAAGTACCAGCCCTATCATCTATTGAAAGTTTGCAGAATCTGGTAACATCCAGCGTCATTTAAAAACATCGTTAATTTTCTTACTGTGAAACACCATAAAGTCAACAAAACTCGTAAAAATTCCGAAAAAAAATTACCGCACACTTTCACAATCAAAACAACAGCTTTGTCCTGCGAATTTTCGATAGCTTAGGCTGCTATCTTCTTCGGGCCTCAAGGATATAGTTCGGACTTTCTACATTTTCCACTCAGTTCGACGAACTATCGCATTTGAATTTGGCTGGCAACGTTGCTTCCTGTATTTGTGTTGCGGGCCTAGATCGTTCGTTCCTATTCTCCACTGACAATGAAGTCGGCCAGCCATGTCGGCTGGCCTTTTCTCGTAGGAGATGGAATGTTTCGAGAAAGGACTTTAAGCGAGATCGTACGCTCCTTCAGGTGTTACTTTCGTCAATCTATGTCGAGTTCAATGGGAAGACTTATTGGAAGGATGGAGAAGCCCCTATGGGCTACTCCAGCTCGCCAATTATTGCCGAAATGGTGATGCAGCACCTCGACGAAATGATACTGAAGTCGGAATTGCGCGTGCGGATGTGGAAGAGATTTGTTGATGACGTGTATTCGATTTTGAAGAAGGATGAGTTTGAAAAGGTGCTAGAGAAGGTCAACAACTGGCGAGAGGGAATTAGCTTTACAGCGGAGCGTGAGGAAGAAGGTGAACTCCCGTTCCTTGATGTCAAGATTAAGAGGGGTGATGATGGAAAGCTGGTATACCAACCGTATGATAAACCAATGGCAACCGACCGAGCCATTCCTTACTCCTCGGGACACCCCAAAGAACAGCTGAAGGCGATTGCCAAGAACGAGTTTGTGCGAATGGTGCGTAACGCTACTAACAGGGAGATGGCTGAACCTCACGTAGAAAGAACAAAAGGAAGATTTCTGAAACTTGGTTATCCTGCAGGACTTCTAAATTGTCTCAAGAAGAAAGCATACAAGATAGTGGAAGCAGAAAAGAGGAGAGGTGGGAATGAGAGTGAGAAAGTGATGGAAGAAGGTCCTAGAGTTAGATTAACCTACCTGGAAGGAGTTACGGGTCCTGTCCAAGACATCTTGCGTAAGAATGACTTCAAAACATATTTGAAAAATGTGGATGGGTTGAAAAAGAGGATGTCCGGTAGTACGAAACACAGCCTCAGGAATGTGAAAGAAAGCCAAAAATCGAAAGACAAAGAAATGATGGGAGCAGTAAGAAATACAAGGGAAGCAGTGTATAGGGTGCCATGCAAGGACTGCGGTGCCGTTTACATCGGAGAGACAAGAAAGGTGGTAAGAACGAGAGTGGCCCAACATATGGGAAATGTTCGTAATAAAGTTGAAGATAACGGTATAGCAGTCCATTGCATGGCGACTGAACACGAGATTGACTGGAAGCAGACGAAGACACTGATTAGGTCAAATTCCACAAGAGATCCACATCTCAGGTGTCTTGAATCTATGGCAATTCAAGAGCATGAGAAGAAAAATGTGCAATTGATGAACATTCAAGGCCCTTCATTTCCTAGAGTGAAGCATTTAGTGAGCAACAATCTGGCTGGCCGACTTCATTGTCAGTGGAGAATAGGAACAAACGATCTAGGCCCGCAACACAAATACAGGAGGCAACGTTGCTAGCCAAATTCAAATGCGATAGTTCGTCGAACTGAGTGGAAAATGTAGAAAGTCAGTACTATATCCTTGAGGCCCGAAGAAGATAGCAGCCCAAGCTATCGAAAATTCGCAGGACAAAGCTTTTGTTTTGATTGTGAAAGTGTGCGGTAATTTTTTTCCTGAATCTATAGTACTATCTAGCACGTACTTGCATCAAGCGAAGGAATGCACAATGCCATTTCTTTTAACGAAATAAACAAGCCATGAGCCTCTTTTACCCTTCAGCTACGCCATCCAGAAAAAAGACTGAAACTAAGTCCCAACTCGCACTGCGAGCTTTGTGAGAGGTGCCCTAGGGACTACGAGCAGCAACTGCCCAGTTTTCAGCGTCCTCGTCTCCATTACAAGCGAACGACGGTTCGAATCCCGCGACCGACCCGGCTTAAAAAAAAAAAGTCACCACACACAACGCGTGACACAAAGGGTTTACAATTATTGAGTTAAAATTCCTTGTGCACCTGGGAGCAAGCTGTAAAGGTTTTCAATATCACTACCGCTAGGTGACACTGGGGAATTTTCATACGATTTTCAATCAGTGATAGTCCCACTTTAACTAAATACGTACTACATTTCTGCTTTTTATATTTATAAATTTTTTTTAGGCATTTTTTTGCTATTTTTCTATCGTTGAAAATTTGCTATTGCATTATTTTGAAAATGAAATTAGTTGGGGGGTTGGGGCCCAAAGGCACTTTTGTGCCTAATGCCCACACAAAACTAAATAAGGCTGTCCTCAGCTGTTATTTTAGCACCCTCAAACCCAAGTATACAGTTTCTGCTGAAAGGCGAGTTTAATATCTTGCTGTGGGAGAAATGGTGTATTGGCCTGCAAGTTACAGACGCTATGGCCCCGTGTCGCATTCAAATAGCAGACGAACGATCGCGACGAAGTAAGTGGTGATATGGTAGACTGACGAAGACCGTCGTTCTGAGCCCCTTCAACTACATAAAAACTAGACTGTCGAAAATTTACAAAGGTATTGGGGCGAAAAATATCTTGTCCTTTGAGATCTAAGTTTACTAAACACGTTTTAGCATTACGATGTTTTATTGTACGTGACAAGCATACTTCACTAAAAATGCTTTAAGGGATACACTATTTTTCCTCCAATTGGTAAAAACCTGGTAAATACCCGGAAAAAAACAGCCCTGGCAACTTTGTTACAAAGCAGTCAACACAAATTTAGTTTGCCATACACGAAGTTATTTTCCATCCACTGACTTAAAGCTTTCCCACATTTTCAAGATTGTCACACACCTTCGTTATTTTTAAAATACAACACAAATACGCACTTGTGGTCAGGAAGTGCAGTAGGTTGCACAGCTAGCTGGCGCCTGCCTTCTTCACTACTGGCACCCTGTAAGCAAACAATAATTTAAAAAAATTGAGAAAAATCCTAAATTATTCCTACCCTGAGCCAACAAGAAACAACATGGGGTTTACCAAAGTCAACAAATTACGTTTTGGACTGACTCGAGGGCCATGGGAATTAAACTTACGTTTTGTTACTCAGTACCAAAAGTGTTCCAGTTCTCTTCAAAACCAGCTTTTCAATAGCCTGTACTGGCAATCTTCCTCAAGCTTGAGTCAAAGAGTCGCACACGCACAAACAGTCCACCAACAATTTCAATTAACGTTCAGATTCATCCCACCACCACCACCACCATCCCACCACCACCACTCTCCGTTCCACAGTTCGCCTTACATCAACTTTCCTGGTAGCTGCTACAGTCCATGTGGGTTGATTCAGCTGTTGTCATCGGGAAAAAATTCTTCCACTTACCTAGTCTCTAGTTTTTCACTTAGTTCTGGAATTACTTTTTATTTACCTGCTTGTTTGCAGGTCTCGAACGTTCATAAGCTTGCGGAAGAATTCGTAGCGATGATAATGCTGGGTGGACCGTCGAACAGCCACGAAAGTGAACTCATTAAGACCACTTCATTTAGGGATGAAGATTACACGCCCAGGAATGTCAAATCTCCTATACTGAAAGACGACAGGTGTTGTAGGAGGTTGAAAGAGGAAGAGGAAACCAGCGAGTAACAAACCAGTTGTTAAGAAAACTAATTGGAAGTCAAAGGACAGACAGCCAGAAGAAAACAAAAGTATAGAAGAAAGCTAAAGTGTTTTGTCTGCTGGAAAAGGGGTCATTTTGCCATAGAGTGCCAGAATGTGACACCTAGTAAAAGTACTAGAAGTGTGTCTGCAGAAGATAAGTCAACGCCCACAGACAGATGTGAAAGACACAATGAACTGAAGATTTCCACAATGGGGATGCCAAACTGGAGAACCTAAGAAATGAAAAGTATCGATTCGTTAGTGACAAGGCGAAAGGTGAACACGAGTGAGAGATCAACGACCGAGCCAATAGTGGGGAAAGGTGTAGTGTCAATTGGAGATACTGATCCCACCACTACAACGTGTGCCAGATATAAGACAGTTCTGGACGAACGTATACGAAGGGCAATTGACAGTGGAATGAGATTGGCTCGAAGTGAAGAAGTTGACTCAAGGATACTAGGCAGAATCTTAGGGGTGGTGTTTAGCAGTGTCGATGGTGACAAAACAGAGATCATGACGAAGCACGATGTGCAGGGTCGAGAAGTGAGAATGCCGTAGCGCAGCCCGAGGATAAGGTTCCTGCAAGCCACAAAGCCAATGTAGCGATAGTGGGGGAAAGCCGCAACCAGAAAGTCGCGGAAGATGAACGGGCCACTTCACCTAAAGTAAAGTAAAGTAAAGATAAGATGATACACAGCGCCCACATGTGGACATTACAGTGTATATAAACATAAAAATCCCCCCCAAAAAAAACACAAATAAAACAAAAATGCTACGGATTATGGCTACAGTTAGGCTTTTGCCGGAGACCCCTGCACTTTGTAGAAAAAGCAGCCAATGTTGATGCTTCCGCTACGCAGGGAGGTAGGGAATTCCAATCCACAACAGTTCTTGGATAAAAAGAACGCTTGAAGTAGTCAGTGCTACACTGATATCGTTTGATCTTCTGGGAGTGGTCATTTTTAGAAATGAAATCTGGAGCCTGACAAAACTCTTCAGAATCGATGAAAGTGAGACCATGTTTGATTTTGTATAAAAGTCCAAGGCGGTGCTCCCACCTCCTCTGGCTAAGAGTTGAAAGATCCAGATCCCACATCAAGTCCGTAATACAGACGTCGTTTCTGTAATTGCCAGTAATGAATCTTACGGCCCTTCTCTGGACCATTTCCAACTTATCAATGTGATCCCTTGCCCATGGGTCCCATGCTGCTGCTGCATACTCTAGAAGTGATCTAACCATTGCAAGATAAGCAGACTTCTTCGTGTCACATGTGAAATCCCAAAGGATACGTCTAAGAAATCTTAGTCGATGGGAAGCCTTGCCAATGATATTGTTGATATGAGAGCCCCATCTTAGGTCAGTTTGTACAGTCACCCCCAAACATTTCATTGAATGGCTTCTTGTAAGTGGCTGGCCACAGATAGTGTAGTCAGCAGAGATCAGAGACTGACTTCTAGTGAAACTTACATAGACAGTTTTGGCTGGCCGTACCTGCATGGCCCATCTTTCACACCAGTCACCGATTCTGGTGAGGTCCCGTTGGATTGTATCACAATCCATACTACTGGCGATCTTGCGTAACACATAGTTGTCGTCTGCAAACAAGTAACCATCAGATTCAAGTTCATCAAACATATCATTAATAAAGATCAAAAAGAGGATTGGTCCCGCCACTGATCCCTGTAGAACACCTGACTTTACGACGATACTCTCGGAAAGTTCCCCATCCACACGGACACGTTGGCATCTTCCAGAAAGAAAGGAGCGGAACCAAGGTACAACACTATCCAACCCGAAGGAACCAAGTTTGTTTAAGAGATGCTGGTGAGACACTCTAGAAAGAGTAGAGCACCTAACTCAGAGTTGCAGACGTGCAACAGGTTCCCGGAGGCCTAGTGTTAAAAAAGGCAGAAGATAAAGTCATCTCTAGCACGATGACTGGTGGTGAACCGGGAAACCAGAGAGACGTTGTAAAAGTACAACAAGGACCTATCGGTATAAGTACCGAAGAGATTAAGCTTCGATGCAAGTTGTCGCCTACATCGGCAAAGAGGCAACGAAGAGCCCTTGCAGAAGCGGAAAGCAAAGCACAAGCTGAAAAAACTAGGAAGATTGCGCTGCAGAGTGCTTTATCTTCAGACTTCGTGGAAAGGTTCAACTTACTGAACATTAATTAGACCAGAAGCAGTGACGGAAGTCTGGTGCCACAAGTTGAGCATACAGACTACATGACCAAATGGTCGAAAGCCTCATCCGAGGAGAAGCCTCGGATGAAACTGCATGACCAGAAGTTTCACGAAGAAATGAAATGGAAGAGGTTGACAAGCAACTGTCCGGGACAGAAGTTGACAAGACCTGCAGAAGAGTAGTCTTAGAAGAGATAGCGACCACTCACTAGGAAGTGAGACTACACTCAGGTTTTGCAGCCTGGCCACGAGTGGGGATTTATGTTGGGAAAATGTCGCGAACCATTTTGGCAGTTCGTGCCCAGACTGCATAGAGGTGAGGCACGACATTGTTGTGACACGCGCAGTGTGTTGTCATGCCACTCTCGGTATCAAGATGTTGGCGAGGACGGACGTGTGCAAGCAGAGACAATATGGTTAGTCAACCAGATAGGGCTAAAGCTTAGCTGAACGCGACTGTGCTACGCCTTGGACTAACCAGGTCTAACGATTGGCCTAGAACGGCCATAGCTGGGTGGCCGATCGTCAGAACCGCTGCAAAGGTACAGCAACGTGACGCCGTCAAGCGATCGTCGTCATCTCGTCTGACTGAACGAGATCCACGGAAGCAGGGGTGTGCGATACCAGGTTTTTCAATTCGATACCGATACCAATACTTTATTAATCTAAGTATCGGTATCGCGATACTTTCTCGATACCGATACTTTTTTTGATACCGATACCTTTTTAAAGAAAGCAGTAGGGATAGACAAAGTCAAATGACTTCATTTGTAGCGTCCTTTATTCCTCCATTACAATTACCGTTCAGACAGAAATATTTCAGTTTTTTTAACGTTAAGCTGTACTTCTTTGTTACGTTAAAAAATTAACCTTAAAAGTTTGCATAAAGGCCTATTAGTATTAACAGGGGTCGTAGCGGGTTTTAGGCGGAAAAAAGTAGGAAATAAGGAATTTTGTAAGTCATAAATAAGGAAAAATAAGGAATTTTTCACTAAAAAGTAGGTAGAAATAAGGAACCCTTGGCATAATATCAGGGTTTAATAACAGTAAATGTGATAAAAGTTTACTTGTTTCAAGAGCATTCTTAAATCTAGGATACCAAATCCAATTTAACTCTTTAATAACTTGATCCCATGGCAGCAGCTGCAAAAAAGTAGTTCTTCAAGCTATACAGCAATGGCTCTAGTTTTTTTTTTT
>JAHWFP010268224.1:0-15246 GCA_023313725.1 Lithobius niger | reverse complement strand
CATCAACGAATGTGCGTAATGTACATAGTAGCGCAAGTCATGATGAGAACGCTGAAGTACGTGTAAACTGTGTTTGTTCTAAAATTTAACTAACTCATGTCTGAAGGTTAAAAAGAGAAACTATCCATAAATATGATGACTTCTGTAATTGGCTATGAATTGTGTCTGCCTTGCTCGCGCTGCCACGCTCGTTGCGGCAATGTATTTAACACCAGGAACAACTAAATACCACACACGTCTGAAACACTTGGGCGTAGCCATGCTATGACTTTCGCTTTGTATTCCACAAGGCCGTCTGAGAGCCACAAATTTCAGTTCCTGTGGCTCCAAGCCAGTTGATTTAATATCACCAAAATCTTATTTTACCAAATATTCCTGTTAATATCAGAAACAGTCCCATATTCTTTCAAGTAGGAATGCTTCTTTAATAGAATTGCTAACAATTTTGGATTTTTTTTTTTTAATTTGGGGATATATTTTCCGGGGACTATTTTACTGGCATTATTTTTCCAGGGGATTTTTATTCCAGGGATGTATTTTCCAGGGGATTATCTTTCCGCGGAATCTTTTTTCCGGCGATTATTTTACCGGGATTTATTTTCCGGGGATTTTTTTTCCAGGGATTTTTTTTCCGGTCCCGCTCTGACCACTCTGCCTAAATTTAAGTTAATTATGGTCTGAAAAAGATTGACTTCACGCGGTTTCTGAAATGTTTGTGATGAATGCTTAATTCTACTGTTTATGTTGAGATTGTATGTTTACATCTTTTTCTTATGATTTTTTACTAATTGTTTATGTCACTGTATTTTGTGTATTGTAAATTGGGAAAGATATTAGTGGACTTCAAAATAATCCCCTCCTGCTTTGCCTTTGCTATTTATTTGTGCAATAAATTTTATCTTCTCTTATCTTTACATCTTAAGGATAAACAGGACAGAAAGCCAAACCTAGCTCCGAAGCCTTTTGGACTTAAATGTCAGACTATCTGAGCACCCTGAATGGGAATTAAACTCTCGACTTTTTGACACCAAAAGGCAACGACCTACCGTCATGCCATTCTATTAAACTGAATGGAAAGCCAATTATGGCTCAAGTTCGGTTAAATAAATACGGATGGAAGCCTATTGACGTTGCCCTTTGGACTTATATGTCAGACTGCCTGAGCAGGGAATCGAAACCACGGCCTTTGAAATCAACGGCAACGTTAGGACCTCCACCTTTGATTTCAAAGGTCGTGGGTTCGATTCCCCGCTCAGGCTGTCTGACATGTAAATCCGAAAGGCAATGTAGATAGGCTTGCATCCGTATTTATTTAAGCTAAGCCATACTGACATGGCTTTTTTTTTTTTTAAATAGAAACGGTCACAGGCAGCCTTTAACACGCTCATATGAATATAATCAGCCAATGGAGGGACACTTACTTGTGCGTAAGTGAATAGAAAGGAATAGAGCGTGAAATCGGGAATTAACAGGGCGGAAAGCCACACGGGCTCGATAAAATGATAAATAAATACAGATGCAAACACATTTCCGTTTCCTTTTGGACTAAATGGCGCATTTTCATCTTTTCAATTCCTGCATGCAGAACTGTAAAATCTTAGAGCAATAAAAAGAAAATAGCGGTAAATAAAAAAAAAAAAGGAACAACACTTCGCACCAGCTCTGCGAATTTTTATAACTAAAACGAAATCACGTGACCCACATCTCCTTACTGGATGACAGAGAATCTGGAATGTGGATGCTGTGTTTAGAATATGCATGGCAACGCTATCGATATGGTGAACAGGCGCCTTTAAATGACAGACTGCTTAACCGGAATTGAAGCCTGTACCTTTAAGACCAAAATCGGAATTCCTATCGCTAAGACATGATCTGTAGGACTTAGAGCTTTGGCCTGAAAGGTTGAGGATTCAATTCCCGCTCAGGGAGTCTGACATTAAAGTCCAAAAGGTAACGGAAGTAGATTTCATCCGTACGTATTTATCTGATGGATAGATTAACGTTTGAATTGAACATCCAAATTATTAGCAACGCCTCGTTTATAAGGTGGAAAAAGCTGAAAATCATGATGCAGCAATAAAAGGATAATGGAGACACGCAATTTTACCTGTAAGAGCTGACAATGTATTTCTGGGTTCTGCGTGGGTATATACCCACTGAAACTGATTTCGAATTTATTGCGATGGTGGGTTTGATAGGTAAATCATAATGCACGCAAGTTCAAAAACCTTGGTGAGCCCGTTAATACAGGCTGCTTCGTCGGTTGTAAACTGGCCCGAGAAATAACTTTTTCTGAACAAAAATGTTTAAATTCAATGATTAGTCTGTATTATTAGTCTGTATGATTAGTCTGTATTATTTTCCTCATATGATTAAAAGGGAGCATAAATTTCATTTCATGACATCAGACAACTGACAATTAGGGGAAAAAAGTAGCCAAAAAGTGTACCACCATTTGAATATTAATATTGCGATAGTTTGGTGCCCAATACCGAATTATTTTCAAGCATAATTTCAGGAGAATGCTACAGAAACAGGAAGAAACAATGGTAATGAAACGACATTACACAACTGAAAAATTGTATGTTTGCGGTTCAAGCAATTTTTATGCAGACACAACATTCATTATTATCTTTTATTATACATTTATTATTATCATAATTATTATTATAAGTAATTAACGCACGTCTTTCTTTAACGCCATTCAATGGTAAGCTAAGGAAGCCGATCGTGTTACCACGATGAATTTCCAATATCTCTTAAGAATTTAATTAAAGCCTAAACATTCCAAAGCTGTAACACACGCTAAAATAGCAAGACTCATGTTACATTTCAATGTGACCACATGAAAGAAGCCGTTTTCCTGCGTATGAATCGATAGATCACGACAAAGCGCTGAAAATGTAAACTATTGATCGTAATTTTACCCGTTTCGTGTAAACAAGCACGTTGTTTGTCAGTGAAGACACTAGCACGTTATCTAGGTTTAGCTAGTTTCATTTTGTACAGTTTACGGCAATTTTCATTCACCCACAGTGCCACAACTAGACTTTTTCTAAGGCGGGAGCAAGAATAAAATGTAGGGCCCCCAAAGACTAAATAATTTTGGGTGTTGGTTGAGACCTATTTAATGTACAAATTGAGCCCCCTTGAATTTTCGTCATGGGCCTGGGTGTCTTTCACCCTTTGAGGGGGGGGCCCCCCCCTGTTAATTTCAGCAGTGTCCACTGAGTTTAGTTGTAGCACTTCCAATATAATTTTCGGTTGTGTGTTGCAATCTGTACGGCAAACACAAGTTGGGTGAGCCGTGCCCGTGCACTGTGACTGAGGTTGGCGCTAATGACCAAGCTGTCGACGCGCCATTAAGCCTCAATCCCCCCCCCGTACCCGTTAATAAAGCCATCTTATTATAACAAGACTAGCTGTCCACCCACAAAAAAAAAAAAAACTTACGGAATTTATAAAATTCATCAGTTGCATGCACACTACAATTTTAATTTTTAAATCTTTCAATTAAAAAAAAAATTATATTTAGTGAACAACCATTGAATTTTATAAATTTCGTAATTTTTTACAGGTGCTTCTTATAAAAATAATCAAAAATGAAAAGAAATTTAAAAATTAAAAACCTGAACTATATTTTTAATTAAAAATTAAACTCTTTTAAATTTAAAATTAAACTAAAAATTTTAGTTTTAATTTTGTAATTTCATACATTCGTAATTTTTTTAGATGCGCTTTACATAATTAAGCAGAACTAAAATTAAAATAAAAAATAAAAATTAAAGTGAAATTGAAATTAGAAAATGTAAATGTTTACTTTAATCTTTTAATTTTTAATACATTTTTTTTATTTTTGATTATATAAATGATTTTTTAATTATTCTTTTTAATTTAAGATTTTTTAATTGTTAAAAGTTATATTTTAATATATTTTTAATATATTATCAAGTTTCTAGCATTTAAACTACAAGTGTACTGCAAGCTGTTTATTTCTGCACCTTAAGCAGATATGTTAACTCCTGATTTCGTAAATACTCATCTTTGATAGCCACTAATAGTTACTGGCTAACTACATTATGACACTCGAAACTCTGTTAAATTGCATACAGTCAATTTGTATAATATTTGTTGCACAATTAAATTGTTGTCGATACAGAAATTTTTACTATTTACTTTGTTTTTCATACTTGGCACTTAAACTTCTACTTCAATTTTCCGTCTGTAGCCAATTTAATACAAGTATTTATTCACTACTTAGGGGATTCCGTATCATTTGTACTTTTCATTTGTCTTTGAACAATGATAAGAAGAGTGTGACACATTGTCCTGATTTTAATCCATTAATTATTTTAGTGTCATGGCCTTGTTTAAGTTTTGATGGTTTTTTTTTTTAATTATTGGTCGTTAGTTGGTTTCGCTTGTGCTCACAACTTCACTATGGTAAATTGATCACAGCTTTAATTGTTTTATTGATATTTTCATTATACTGTATTTCATTATTTTATTATTTGACCGCTGTTTACGTTTAAATCACTGTTTGCTGAAACCAGCTACACTTGTTATGCAGTAAGCAACGCATATGTCTAGACCTGTAGCACAGCCAGCCCAATTAACCTTTAGACGGTACATTTTCTCGAGCATTCAAAAATTAACAACATTTAAATTTTAAAAGTTGATGTTTCACGTGAACAACCAGAGGAAAAGGTGAAAAGTTAAACCTAAAGCTAAGATTCTTGAAAAAGATACAATAAAAACGTTTATTTGGAATTCTTATTGAAAAAAAACATGTGACACTATAGTTAAGGGGGGGGGGGTGGAAGAAAAAAGAGAACTCTTTGTGCCTCCTTTTAATTTTTCTTACTATTTTTCATTTTTTTTTTCGTTTTCATTTGTTAAGCTAGCCCTTCCCCCAGCCCCTAAGAAAAAATATACGAAGCGTTTGCTTTCCAAAATTCCACTCGGGGTGAAATATTTTTAGAGCACAAATAACTATTAATGGGCGCACTGATATTTGTGGAGGATTCTTTTTTTTTTTTTAGCTGAAATAAAAAAAAAAAATTTTATTCATACGTAACCGCTGGAAATTAGATTCTCTCTTCTCTATATTTTGTTAGCCTTGAAAAAGGCTGTTTTCTTAGCCTGTTTTGTTAGCCTTGAAAAAGGCAGTTTTGGTACAAAAGCAAATTCGGTGATGAATGTTTATAGCAGGTTTATATAGCAGGTAACCACTTAGGCAACCGTCTTCGGAATCACCGCTACCGCAGTTGACTTGAAATTACGGGTTCTACTTTTGTGTCTGCCAGAGGATCCATCTTCCACATCTTTTCTTCTTCAACTCTGACGAGTTTCACACTGGCTGCCCATTTTTCTCGAGTGACTCGTTGTATGGCACTGACAGTTAGCTTTTTCACATCTGGCATCTTGAATGAACGGTTTTTCGCCAATACATACCCGTTTATTTAAACCCATATCATTTCAATTGGATTGAATTCACAATGGTATGGAGGCAAACGCAGGATAGAGTGATCATGTTCTTCAGCACAAATATATCAATTTGTGCGTACAAATGCTTTACTTCATTGACCAACACAAGAAGCTCACGAATGATCACTTTGGTTTCCCATTTAATTCCTTTGCTTGTTAGCCATGCCTGAATATCAGTTTTTCTTGTCGACATGTTTGGGATTTCTTTCCATCTTGACAGTGTGGTATGGACCACTGTCGATTACAATGGTGCTGTTATAGGTTTGATGTTTGGCCATCCATTTCTTAGTGATAATCACCAGTTCCTTTTTTTTTTTTTTGCTCGAAATACAAGTCCAGCATTTTTTTGCAAAACCATCTTCGTTTCCTGCGTGAACAACAATAAGACGGCCGCCTTTACCGGTCGGCTGCGTCAGTCCGGTTGTTCAACCATTTAAAAAAGTGTCTCACTTGCATTTAACTGTTGTGTCTTGCCACACACGAGATTATGTATGCCCAGCGTTAACCCATGTCTCATCCAAATGTGATCAGGTTTCTTCTCTGCTACTAATTTTTTGTATCTCACGTGATTAACGTCGCCGCCACAAAACAATGTCATCCCGTTCAATCAACATGGAATTCCGCCATCGTTTTTGTGTAAACAAAGGCAAGGTCGTGCATAACATGCTGCAGCGTACGGCAAGTGAAATTAGGGAGGATTGAGTCTCCATTGATTGCATTGCATTCTTTTTTGACAGTTGGGAGATCGTTGGCACTACGAATTGCTGGTTAAATAAATTCATCATAGATTTTCATTCTTGTTCGCTCACCGATAGCGTTTGGCTTAGCCTTCCCGGAAGTTGATAACTTGCCGCCGCAATGACGATACTCCATCTTCGCACGGAAAATGCTACTTGCAGCAACACCAGTAAGTTCGGCAGTCATGCCTACGATGTCGTCCACATTCATGTCAGATTGCTTCCGTCTTAAAGTACTATAAACATTCGTCACTGTTTGCTTTTGTACGCTGCTAAAGGGTTTACCTTTACGATGTTGCTTGTAGCAGTTCGTAGGTGAGCCTACTGTCGCCATGTTCGAACGGATGAGTGTTATACTGCCACTGCACAACTAATTTCTGCAGGAACTGTTTTGTAAACGCGATAGGAGATGCATCGCTCAGATGTGTCGTACTCTCAGGTTGGCATGTCTGAAATTTTAGATTAATGTTTTTGTCATTACTTCTCCCCCCCCCCCTCCCCACAAAAAACGAAACAAACAAACAAAAATAATAATAACTCATACAACCTTCCCTCCCCCACTTCCAATCCTTCTAGTCCACTACTCCCATCATCCTTTGCACGCATCCTCAATTCCAATATGGCGGCCCCCTAGTGAAGTGTTTCGGTGGTGCTGTCTCTTGTGCTTTTACTTTTTATCTGCGAAATTGGAGACAAGTGCTTCTTTCCGAAATATTAGGTACATTTTTAACTCGTTTAATGCGTAGTGCTCCATGTGTACATATTTTAATCTGAAATTTTAGGTGGTGTAGTTTGACCTGTAGAGAGGACAGACCAAAGGTACATTCCCAGAATGCGAAGTACAAGCAAGAAGTATTCCGTTTTGCCTCTCTCTGGATTTGTGCTATGTTGAAAGCTACGATTTTAGCTTATTTCCATGGTTTAATGTGGTGTAGTTAGACCTGTAGAGAAATCGGACCAAAAATACATCCCTTGAAGAAGCAAGCAGTTGTCTATTTCTCCTTCTCTGGATCCTTGAGTTGGCTTGACCCATTTCAAAATGTTAAGCTATTCAGGGCTAGGTTTCAATTCTTGCCAAAATCGTCTTTCCATAAAAATGACGGAATTATGGGAAAGTTGAAGGTTGAGATTATAAAAGAGACTGTAGGCTGACCCTTAAAAGATAGATCTTAATATAAGTTATGAACCTTTTCTGTTTCGTTTCTGTTCCTTATTACCAAGGCAAGTTCTTTTTTTTCAGATTTGGAATTTGACAGTCTTCCCCCTCTGATAATGCATTATTGTTCATTCATCCGAGTTTGAGAATATTGTCTTCTAGAAAATGTCGGTTCACCCCTCCTAATCCTTCTATTTATCTTTTTTAGGTTGGAACGTGGACTGAGGAGCACGGATTCACTATTCAAGCTCCTAAATATATTCGAGCCAAAAGTTCGGAAGCAGTTTTAAATCGAACGTATGTCGTCACAACGATATTGGTAAGTGCACAGGGACTCGTCGTCGCGTCGCTCGAGCGCCACATGAATGCAGAGTGCTATACATATAATAAACCCGGTGAAACCAGCCGGAAATCATATCATAGAACAATCCAGACCTGTATTGAGCGTTATTACATTTTACGCTTACGCGGTATTATCATCACTGAAACTCGCACTGAATGTATTTATTGATAACTAGTCTCACGTTAGAAGTCATTGTTTGTACCACTACATTGTCCAGAGCGACCTGAGAAGCGTTTTAGCATCGAGGTAAAAGCCTCGGCCATTACCGGAAGTACACTGGGATAGCAAAAACTAAAGAGCTTCTTAGATCGGTCTGGATGACGTAGTGATACAAATCATATATGAATGTGAGACAAGTTAACAATAAAGATATTCAATGCGAGTTCCAGTGATGATAATATTGATTATTAAAAAAAAGCTGATTGTTCAACGATACGACTTCATGCTGGTTTCACCCCTTTTATTATTATATATGGTACTCTGTATCAATGCGGTGCACGAGCGAGGACGAGTCCCTTGTGGGTAAGCGCAACTTAGATGTGTTTCTACTGCAGTTGATATTTTGGGATCTTTAAAATGCCTGTACGCCGTGTGCGGTGCCGTATAATGTTAAGTTTAATTGCATTTAGCCTCACTTGACACCAGACCCCACTGTGGACGAAAATACGTGCTTACTGAAGGTTACCAGTGCCTGCTCAACTTGAGTTTTTTCTGTTCAAGTTTAAAACTCGCTTGAGTTTGACAAGAAATTCAGTGGGTGACTGCAGGTTTCTTTGTATTGTGCTGAAGTAAGACAGTTGTTGATGAGGAACGGGGAAGGTGCGTCAAAAATAAAGTAATGAAAAAATATTTTAGGATCCATGCTGCAAGAATTAAGCCAAAAAAGGAAAATGTTTCCATTTTATGAATAAAGCATTTTTCGAAAAGTTTATTACCTCTAACTTTATATTTCTTCGCAAACTTATGATGCGGAATATATATAAATATTTTTTTAGTTTATATTTTTTTCCAATATTGGCCAGAATGATTTGATTCTTTTTGTAGACGTATTCACTTAATAGTTGTGCACTGGCTGAAGACCATGTGAAAAATTGGTGCAGTCATGGCTATCATGTCTATGTCCTTGTGGCGTCAAATTAAGTTTCTTTGAAAATCTTTTGGTCTGGACATACTTAGTTAACACTTATGAAGCCAGTTTCACTCAAGACTAAACAACGATCATTTTAATTCGCTTTGCTCACTTAGTCAGCGCATCTTATGGCTCTTTGGGGGGGGGGGGGGCGTGATTGAAGTTTATGAGTTCCTTTTTTATTATTATTTCCGTATGAGTCACTTCCTCCAGTGCTGTTAATTTAAACACGCTAGATAAGCTGGGTAATGATTTCCTCACGTGTTTGAACTTCTTTCAATGTATTTTCGTATACACTAACTGGCTAACAAAAGCTGATTTTCGTACGCTTCATCCGCCGGAAATAAATAAATACGAACTTGTGTAACAAAGTTGAAACCTTCAGCCCGCCGACAAGACCGCATTCCACCACGTACACCGCAAAATTGTCGCATTTTTAAAAATTTTTTTAATTTACAAAGGTATCTTCTACGCTCGCGCATGCTGTGAATGTATCCGCCAACTTCGAAACAATTCAGCTCAGGTTTGAAAGTCCGCATCTACGATAATTATGTATACTCCTTTCTATTGTTTCAGACTGAAACCCAGATTTTTTCATTTTACCCATTAGCAGTCATTAATTTTGTCGAAAGTTTGATTTGCCATCAGGCACGGCAGAAAACAAATAACACGTCCACCAACAATGACGAAAATTGTTTAACCCTGCACATGTAATTGTTTACACTGTGGTAGTTCTTCGAGGAGTATTTGGATCAGCGCAATGTAATTATTATGTCGATGATCCCTTCTAGACTTATGATGTTTAAATAATTTTCTATTTAACTGGTTGAGGGATATTAATTAAATTGCTCAAAAAGGTTTCTATTATTTCTAGTGTATAATTTTCACTGCTGGCTTATTTTCAATTTTCCTCAAAAAAGTTTATTTTTTTCAGCAAAACTTAAACACCAGAAAAGTGTATATCTGTACCACTTTATTGGGTGTAGGACAACACCACAAAAAAATATCAAAACTCTAGCTTTTATCCTTTATAAAAAAAAAAAAATGGAACATGAATATGCGCAATTTTATCAGTAGAAAGGAAAGGACTGGGTTATTGTTACATTTTCTTACTTTTCTAAAATAAAAATAAAATGAAGTTTTAAATATGCTCTAGAATACTAGACTGTACTCAGGACTAATTTTTGTGGTTATGGGTGACAAGTAGTCAATCAAATTAAGGTAAGGTCATGCCTAGAACATGACATATTGTTGTTACCTATTTACATGATTTTTTTTTATGCGTTTTTGGAAAAAAATGTAATTACTAAGCAATGAAGTAATGAAAGTTATGTTTTATTAAATTTAAAAAAAAAAATCCACGCTGTGTCCAATCTCACCATTGACCTACAAATTCCTTATAAAATGAATAAAGAATAAATCTCACGGCAAAGGGTGCCATTACCGTAGAATGGGGTGACTTTGAACTCAAGGTTGGACTTGAAAAAAAAAACGGAAACGTATGTGTAGCCTACCACCTTTTAACACAGCTACAAATGCGGTATTTAGAAAAGGTGAAAATGTGTATTGATCGACCATCATCATGACTTGATGGCTAGGTAAGAGATTTGCTGTCGAAATTATCGTTAATCGCGATACTAAAAGACCATGGGATGTCAAAATTAATTCGATAAAAAATGAGAGTGCACCCTAACAAAGTTAAAGTTATGGTTAGAATCCGTGGGGGGGGGGGTGTTTAGCCCTAACACTCCACCATTCGTTGTTTATGCGGTCATTCATGTACGTAGTCTGGGTTCGGTCTGGCATTAACGCAATGGCTTTTTCTCACTTGTTAGTTTACTCTAGTTATTTAGTTTGCTTTGTGTTTGAAGCGTTTAGTTAATTTTGGTGCCGAAAAACGTAGATTCAAGTGTATGAAACGTTGATTTCTTTGAATGTATGAAGGTTTTAGTCAATTTTTAGCAGTAAAATTACGATTTAAAATGCTTTAAAGCTAGAAATTGTGAAATCGGGGGAGGGGGGCGGTAACTAGGTAATTTCACGATTTCTGACCATTAAGCATTTTTTGGGGTGGACCATAGCTTTGCCGGTTGGTTGTTGGGGCTGTAGAAAGGTTATGACACGATTCAACGTGGAGGATTGCTGCCTGTTGACATACGTTCACACTGGCATCTTTTTTACTGTGTTTTAATTGTGAACAAGACCAAAAATAGATGGCCGAAAATTAAATAATTCTGTCTTTCATGTACTAACATGGTAGCTGCTAACCGGACACAACATTGAATTTTATTAATAATTATTCCTCCCTACGAATTAATTCTTCGTACTGGTACAGGTTTCATTCTAGAAGTTGACTATCGTAAATATTCTTTCTCAATCAGTCGTTATATAGAAAAGGGAATGTACTGTAATTTTAGGCAATATTTTAAGAATTAGGAAAATAATTAATTCGTGACTTGGAAAAAAAAATTGTTGGTAATCAGCTTTTACTTGCTATTTTACGGCTGAATAATTTGCATTTTATTTTTAGGAAGAGCCGTACGTCATGTACCGAAAGCCAGACCAAAACGAGATCCTGGAAGGGAACGATCGTTACGAGGGCTACTGCAAGGACTTGGCAGACCTGATTGCAAGCAAAATGAACATTTTATACATCATGAAAGAGGTGAACGATTCCAGATACGGAGGAGTGAACGACGCTGCTCCCCAGGGATGGGATGGCATGGTCGGGGAACTCATCCGACAGGTTAGCACAAACCCCTCCGTCCTTATGAAACCCACCTGCAAGTTGCAACTTATCACTATTGGCGAACTGATCGACGGTCTTACGTTTCATAATTTTTAAAACCAGTTTTCTTGCCAGCAACTTATGAGAGCCAGGTTTCGTATTAATGTTCAATTAATAATGTTGGGATACATGCACGTGGTGTGGCTTGGATTTTATTTAAATGCTGTAATTTGAGGGTAGAGAATTTTTCCCCATCACGCATTACACCTGGAAATGCATTATGGTCCCCCCACCCCTTCCCCCCAAAAATAGTAATTTCCTCATATTCGCCATTTTTTCGTGTGCAATGAGTTTCATCTTTGATAAACTTTGTCTCATTTCGATAGATTTAGCCGAAAATTAGCCGAATTTATGGTTTGTCAGTGGTGGCCAGAAAATTGGTGGTATAGCCGAAATGTTTGTTATGCCGGCTGTAAAACACAAAATATGCGACTGAGGGATATACCAACTGGTGAAAATGTTTGAAAAAGTTGATGACAACGGATTAGTGATGTTGCATGTCGACTAATTAACGTCTGAGCCGACCATACTAATCTAAGCGTAAAATTTAGGCCTAACTTTAAAATCCATACACCATGTTGTTGATATCACAACGCTGTCTACTCAAATACACTGTTGACTCAAATAGTGTTGGAGCTCAAATGTTTTTGCGTCTCTGACGCAGCGACAATAAGGCCATGCGGGTGACGAGGTCAGCATTGAGAGCCGGTCGTTGAGCTAGCTACAAGGGGCACTGGATACAATTGGAGGTAATAGAAGCTGTTGGAGCTGTTTCTTAGGCCTAAAAGACGTTGTTTTGTCCAATTCTTTACGCAGCGAAACAGATATTAAGCTTATAAATCAGAAAAGAAAAGATTCTACTTGTGAAAATTATACAGCTGCCAACGAATCAAAAAAACGAGCCTTTTTATGTCAGGAAAATCCGCTCTCACAGCAATAGCTTGACAAAGTACGCTAATGTTATTTATTACATTCGCATCTATCCAGTGTCCCTTGCAGCTAGCTCACCGACTGGCTCCATGTAAGAACTCCGCTGTGAGTAAGGAGTTAATATTCACTACTTTATTTCCAACAGAAAAAGTGTATTTTTCACTGTACTCTTTAAGAAGAGGTTTAAAAGAGCCCAATTCCCACTTATAAAACAATACAGTCTTTTGAAACTCCGTCGTGTTTGATCGGCCGGAAATTTTAACTCCAAACAACGACGGACGGACATTGTTGACTCGACAAACGAAAGCCAAGCTTCTTTTCATGTTTGGGTTGAAAACCTTTGGTTCCCAGTCCTTGTTATCTTGTGTGCTTCCTCCCTTTGTTTGTTGCCCGTCCGTTGTTGAAGCCGGATCGCATTTGTCTTACGCGGTATCGGGCCAAATTCGACACTCGAAAATTGGCCCGTAAGCCTCCAGGCTTGTGCATGGCAATGAAGGGGGGGACTCTTCTTGTCTCTGCTGACCATCCGCCCCCGCATCGATTTTGGCTGTCCGATTCCTTGTAGCCGGCGGCCAAGCGCGCGCCAAAGCCTATTGTTATTGGCTGGGCTCTTCACGTGATGAATAGGCATTGGGTGCACTGATTTGTGGGTCAGTTTGGCCAGCGGCGTTCATCACGCCACCACCAACGGTGTGTGTTGGCTTCGACAGGGTATGGAAGGTTCCCTGGAGAATGCGTTTGTTAAATGGTAAAAGTTGCTGCTGTAATTTGCGTTTTGTCGTATATCCTATGCTATCCCCTCGAGTAGCAACTTTCAGCCACTATATTTCATTGAAATGGAAACTGATAATTAAAACTGAAAATTGATTTAATCACCGACAAAGATTTGTAGCTGGTAGGGCAGAAAGACGCTCAACCCTGTTGATGACTAACAGGCGTTCCAGAAATCCACTGAAGTGTGAGTGGCGCTAAAGGTGAATGTAACGGCCAAAATGCATCCATAGAATGCCCTAAGCATAACACTCACATTCGCTTTTGTGGCTGTACTGCAATTGTTGACCCTTGCATTAGATGTTTACACTCATATTTGTCCTCTCGCACTCACATTTGAGTGGATTACTGGAATCCGGCTGAAGAATTAAATAAGTACCTAATTTAACTTTAAATATAATTTGTCTAAGAACTCACAATGAGCATTACAAGACAAGGCCTGTTATAAACGAGAAGATACATGTTTAATAAATTTGGATGGGAACCTATTCACGTTGCCTTTTGGACTTAAATGTCAGACTGCCTGAGCGGGGAAATAAAACCACGACCTTTAAAATCAAAGCCGAAGTCCTACCGCTAACCCATACAGACACGGCAGAAGATTCATGTTTATAACATACAACAATTTAAAGCAACAATATGTTATTCATTACGAATACATAATAAGTCGACAGCAATCTCAATTTATGATTTAACAATCCCATTAATAAGTTAAAACGTTAAAATCTGCACAGTTTACATACGTAAGGATGAGGCGAAAAATATATCCTTGTGTTGTACAGAATATAATTAAGAAAAAAATTCTAAATCTATGGGCTTTCAGCAGGATGCTTAGAATCAAACATAATATAATACATTAGTATAATATGGCATATAACAAACTTTAATACAAAAATAATCTGCAATAAGGTGATAAATGTAGATATTTTGGCTGTCAATGGACTGCCCTAACTGCATAGCAACAGCAGAAAAAAAATTCGCGGTTAGCTAATAAATATAATTTATACACTTAAACAGAGCGTTACAATTCTAAATTTGAAAAGTTACACAGACCAAAAATACAGTCCTCTTTAGAAAGCGATTGAAGCAGTTAGTAGCCACAAAAGTCTACTTTGTCAGCGAATATCAAGGAGGGAACAGACTAATAGTATAGAATTTTCTGCAGCAGTCAAATCTAGTAAATGGTAGTGATTAGTTAAGAGGACTGGCTGCAGAACCAAATAGCTGGACTTAGCTCAAGGAAAGGTATGACATACAAAAAACCCTCAAGAATTTTAACAAAAAAAATTAGATCGACGCTAAGTCGGTGACACGCCAGGCCCCAAGCCTAGTTATTGCAGGTGCAAATTGTGCGCCATACATAACAGGCTGTTAAAGGGTCACTGGAGGAATTCAGCATGACCAGTATTGCATGCTGCTTAGCTAGCCATGGCGTATGTACATACAAGCCAGCAAAAAGTTGCGGGCTATTAAAGCCACTAGCCAGTAATGGCTTTTCGCCACAGTCGCCAAGAAGTAGTGGTGTTGGCCCGTTTACGTATTGGTCATGCCAACCTTACTCATTGCTTCCTTTGAGGGGCGGATGTCCCTCCTGAATGTCAATGGAGTCACCAGCCGCTTACGGTTCGTCACGTGCTTGTTGACTGCCACCATCTTGATGGCGTTCATTGCCGTTTCCATCTTCTGCCAGACATAGTGTGTCAATAAGGCGATGACTGTCTTCCTGTCCGGGGTTTTTAATTATTGCTGGAGGAACAGATATCATAAGGTCTAGTTTTCGGTTTATTTAACTGTGTGTGGCGCAGTGGCAACCCGGACCACTGCTCTGTGACTGAGGTTGGCGCTAATCACCTAACTATCGACACGCCATAAAGTTTCAGGCCCGTATTTTGAACGCTGACTAAA
>JAHWFP010268223.1:0-18694 GCA_023313725.1 Lithobius niger | reverse complement strand
CTCACAAATGAAGGGTGCCCCAAACTAAACGTGAAGAACCACGAGTACATAAATAAAACGTGGTTTAATTTTCAACCAGAGTTGTTCTATTAGGTCTTGGTCACAGGCATCGTTGGCCAAAAATTAAAGTACATTTGTTTGGTTCTTGGGGATCTAATGAAGCATAGGTGCTGGAGCCGGGAAGGCGGGGGGGGGGGGGGGGGGTAGTGGAGCCATAGCCCACCACTTTTGCAATTTCGTCTCTTTGGCCCCACCACTTCCCCTAGTATAAATTGCTCTACAGTAAGTTTTCATTGCAAGTCTGGCTTATTTTTATTGTTTTGTCCAGTAAATGGCTATTAAAAATACTTGCTGTGAGTTTACGTCAATGACTTTACGTAGGTTTACGGAGTGAATCGGCGACATGCTTAAAACGAACTGAAGTGCTTGCATGGCTTGACATAGGCTAGTAGCATCAACCATTGAGTTATTGTTATTAGAAAATTTTTTTAATTACCGAAGGTGAGCCCAGGTATACAGCAGAATATCTTGTAAAATATGTATTATTATGTGTGTATTATTATGTGTGTATTATTATTATGTATTATTATGTATTATGTATTAAGGTAAAGACGCAGATTAACTTTCGTCAGAGTACTCCAACTTAGTCATGTCTAGGGTTGTATATTTCGTTACACTTGAAATTTCAAGCTTGATAAATACTAAATACTATTGTTACGTATTGATACACCAATCAAATCATCACGCAACTGTATTTCAGCAATACACATGGTTTATTCCGGAAAACAAACCTGATACATGACAACTATTTGCGCCTTCTTCACCAACTGGAACAAGGAAGCCGGAAGTACAGAACTAGTTACAAGATCAATGCCCACTGAGGCTTATGACACTACCCCCCTCCTTCCGAATCTACTCTCTGGGCAGATCCGTCGAAGCAGTTCGAGAGAGGCCCAAGTTTGCACCACTCTTACAGCTCGTTACAAACATCCGCACAGTTTCACCCATCATCCTTAATGCCCAATGTCACTTTAGGTAAGTTCCAGATTTTACAACAACGTAAAAGTGATCACCAACCAAGAGGTATGCTACACAAAGGTACAATTCCATAATAATCATAGTTCAAATACATAGCCGAAAACGTAAGACACATCAATCTAGTACGGCTTTGAAAAGAAAAAAAAAGACTCTAGGCAATCAACCAACAACCCTACGACAACCGGGCATCTGCAGGTTCGGGTCAGTCAACGGAAGGTGGCATGGGACAGACACACCCTCACTGCCCTAGGACACCAGCACCACATGGCAAGGTAACAGGCCGAAAGTGTGCCACCAACCTCCCCATCCCTGTTGCACTATGCGCTGAGAGATGGGACGACTTCCCCATCCGACCATTCACCCTCAACAACGTCCTAGGCTATCTGCCATCCTCTCCGGTAGCGCATCAACTACTAGACGCAGCCACCCCAACTACACCCACCATACATTACAACAAAACAGTTCTAAAGAGATGTGCACAAGCAGGCAGAGCGTACACCTTGGAACCGGATCAGTCCGTTCGCCAACCAATCAACACCAAGATTGGGAACATACGCGGCAGAGTGAAGCATAACCCAGCTTAGGATAGAATGGTACAATCACGCAAAAGATCAGTAGCCTCCATGCCTGGCTGGTCTCCTAAAACTGCAATTTAGCCGCCCACGGAGCGTCCAGAGTGCGAGAACCCCCATACTGAAGCCCAACACTCAGTGCAACGTCTCTGTGTGTTAGCACTGGCGAAGAACTCCAAGCAGGCTAGAGTCCACACAAACCAGGATGCGAGCAACCAACCGAGTCCAAAGAAGAGAGATAGCGTCCGCTGAGCGTCTTTTGATGCTTTGGTCCCTGTTATCAGATTAATCTCTTAATCCCTGATAAGGTATGGACCATCCGAAGTATATTTCGTGGAATCGATAAGGAGTTCATTAACCGTGCACCTCCCCCCTCACTGACTTTTATATCTGATCTTGAGTGTCGTCATTTGGCTCAGTGGATGTGGCTTTGAGCTCACTTGGGCTTTTAAATTTTCAGTTGGTATCTTTTTCTTTTCAGGAAGAAAATTTTTTTCAAGGCGGCCGTCAGTTTTGAACCCAGGCTGTTGGATTATTAGATGAGTTGTTGATTGACGCCTATACCCACTACACCACGCTACTAGTTAATAATGACAACTTAGTTGTTGTTCCTAAAGCTAACTTGTATTGGTGAATGCATCACGACCCGTTTACTTAGAAGAAAAAAAATTAATTAATTAAGCCTCTCTACACGGCTTCATAAAAAAAGACTTGGCTTTTTATTACATCTAAAGATGGCCCCCTACCCGCCCCCACTCTACCTTAAAGAACTTGAGATTTGGCTAGCCTCAATACAGGGCTTCATAAAAAAATGTGGCTGTCTATTACATCTAAAGATGGCCCCCTCCCCTCCCCCGCCCCACCTTAAAGAACTCGAGATTTGGCTGATATTCATCCCCTTCCCCCTTAAAGAACTTGCCTCTAAAGTTTTAGAAGAGATGGCCTTTAAAACAAAAGGACCAGCTCTTGCAATTCTTAGTAAAAGCAGGGTACTAGCAAAGAGGTCTTGAAATGAAGCTGTGCTCGTAACAGAAAAGATTCATTTTTGGCAGATCCTCCTTTCAAGCAATTGACTTCTCAAGTTTCCTCCCTTTTACGTCTTATTCCCTGAATCTGTCTTTCAATCTCTACCGTTTGTAGCCTTATTTTCAAAATTTCCGCTTCCTGTTCTAACTTTTCTTTTTCCCAAGCTTCTCTTTTCATTCTTAAATCCTCAGCAAACCTTTTCCTTCTTAATGCAAGCTCGCTCTTAAAAGCTTCATATTGTTCCCTTAATTCATTTTCCCCTCTTTAATTCTTTTCTTGCTAATTCATCCCCCCTCTCCTTTAAAGCCTCCTTTTCCGTTAACTCCCTCTTTTTGTTCCTCTTTTTTCTAACTCCCTCTCTCTTTGTTCCTCTTTTTCTTGTAACTCCCTCTCTAACTGGAGTTCTAATGCATCCTCATGCAATTTTTTCCTCTCTACTTCTGCTTTCCAAGCTAACTTCTCTTGTTCCCATAGTTCCCTCTTTTTTTCATCATCAACCGTTTGAATTGCTGCCTCTAGATCCACCCGCAAAAGTTCTCCTCCCTCCAACCCTTCTTTAAAGAATCCAAGAATATCACTCTTGCGTTCAGGCACATGTAAAAATAATTCTCTGCACACAGCTTTTAACATCAGCAACCGCCCTCCCCTCTAATAAATCCATGTTTAACAACTGTAAATACTACGCATCAAACAGTACACCAAAGCATCAACACACAAAAAAATCCCAACACGTAACTGTATCGGAATAAACAACCCTTTCAATTCAACGCCCTACTACCAGAACGTGAAAAAAAGTTTGCCTTACCCCTGTTGCGGTGTTGCAATGAAACACCAAGTTGACTCCCTCACATCAGCCTAGATGACGATTCCCTGCCGCTGCAAAAACCTTCAGCCACGATCTGCCTCTTCCTTGTCTCCGGATTAGGCCAAATTTTCCACGACACTTGAGTTTGTGCTGCTTCCTACCAGATCGCTCGTCCCTGTGCCTGGATGCCTCGGTTCTTTGGCCAACTGCAGTAATCTTCTCCGTCAATCTTCTATTTAACATTCAACTTGCGTTTTCTTGATCTAGACGAGTGCCACACTCACTGGAGAGATCTTCTTGCTTCTTTACTCTTCACTCCCCTCCTCAAGTTGTTCATAAACTCCTGTCGCCAACTTCTCGCTGAACACCATTTTAACCCAATGGTTGGCAAAAAAAACTTTGAGATTGGAGGGCCTGGTTAGTCGCCACCGCTTGCCACCATTAAAAATTCAATGGTCGGCCAAAAAATTCTTACTTGGAGTAGAAGGACACGAAGGTTAGTCTCCACCGCCGGCCGCCATTAAAAATTCAATTTCCAGAGGCCTTGGTTCGCAACCACCGCTGCCGCCATTATAAATTCAATGGTCGACTCTCGATTGAAAAAATAATTGAATTTACTTCTTCTCACTTCAACAATACTTACAAACATAAAATTTCACAACGAGACATCGATCAAACGAATTTGTCCCACAAGCCGGCAAAGAGTGTCTCCGCCGCTTGTAGCATTCTTTTGCGAGTGTCTGTCTTGGCGGTAAAAACGTTCTTACAATTTATAGTAATTTTTCCCGGCCTTCAATCGTTATAAATGCGAAGATGGAATGTCCGTTCTAATAGAAAGTTTGTCGCACACACGTTCGAATTGCTGGCAAAAGTATTAAGTTGATGTTCTTTTCCGAATGTGGTAATTACCCCTTAATTACAGGTAATTGGATAATGACACCAACTTGGGCTTCGAATAGAATGCTGCAGTCGATCCTCACAGGCTGTAATAGAACACAGGCTATAATAAAACACTGAAATCTCACACGCACAAAAACACGTTATGCTACACCAAAGTGCTAAAACAATTGGTTCGCTTTTACAATCACAAGGGTATTATTGGAGTGAGGAGACCGATCAATGTCAACACTGACAACGAGGCAGCAGTACGGCGCTGACGTCTTGGACCCCCCCCCCCCTCCAAAGTACAAATATCAGATTGGAGACAGCGTCAGGATCAGTAAGTTGAAGCACGTCTTTGAGAAAGGTTATCTCCCAAACTGGACTGAAGAAGTCTTTACAACAGCGTGCAAGATACCTAGAAGGCCGGCCGAATACAGAGTTAAAGATTCTAATGGCGAACTGATTTTGGGCACATTTTACGAGCAAGAATTACAAAGAGTGCAAGTAGATGCAGACCAGCTCTATATTACCGAAAAAGTTTTGAAATGGCAAAAACGTAAAGGTATAAACCAAATGTTCGTCAAGTGGAAGGGCTATCCAAACTCTGTGAATTCCTGGGTCAATGCTTCTTCCATAGTAAAATCATATTGGAGAGCTTTTACGTAACTTTACCTTCCAACGTTAAAAATGGAGGCACTATGTTACGTTATATTAAATTTTATTATATTATTACATTTTATTGTGGAATCCTGGCTGAGCGATACCGTCACAGATCCTATGGTGACCGGCCCATACCCTTACGATATTTTTAGGCTTGATAGACCTACGCAGGCTGGTGGTGTGGCGGTCCTCTTTCGACGCGGTCTGGCTGCTGTTTGTGGTGGGAGGGCTAATGGATGTGAGGCTTTTGCTATCCTTTTACCCAAACTTAAGCTGAATTTTATCTTGGGTTACATTCCTGATGGCCATGACCTAGACTGTATTCTAATGATGACTCAATTCATCACATCGGCTATTAGGCCCTCTTTCTCTAATATTGTCTTAGGAGACTTCAACCTATCAACCGTAAACTGGTTAAATCTTACGGCTGGTGACTTGCCTCATCGTTCCTTTCTTTATTATATTGCTCCACTAGGACTTCACCAACATGTCACTGAGCCCACCCGTCTAGATAAAATACTAGATTTAGTTTTTTCGCAAGATGAACGGCTTATTTTTGATGTCTTGGTTGGGGCCCACCTGGGGTCTTACTTTTGGCATCCAGTGTGCCTCCTCCGGCATTGTCAGGACTGGTCCACATGAGGGCAGAATCGATTTCGATCTTCTACGCCATATGCTGACAAGAGGTCCATTGGGACTTGACTGCCTCAGATGGAAATGATACGATTGATCAGATCTGGAATAGATACACAGACCTGCTTAAGAAATGCGTTGACAGATGTAGAAAGCACCAGCGGAAAATTAGGCGCCTTGGATCTCAAACCCCGCATTCTATTAAAATTCTTCAACGCAAAAAACTCAGGCTTTGGAAGGCCCATAAGACACTTCCAACTGCAGATACGCTTAGAAGATATACCAGGAATATATACGTCAAAAGATTATTCCTTCTTGGCCTCGACTCTCTGGAACTTCGCAGGTTGAAGTTCGATCTCATCTTAACATTCAGGATCCTAAATGGCCATGTGGGCATTGATCTGCCGTTCTTCGATGCCAGTCCGGCTCTGTCCATTCGAGGCCACTCACTTAAGCTTGCTTGTCCGACCTTTCTTACTGAGTCCAGACGTAGTTTTTTTTTCCGTTAGAGTCGTTCGGGTATGGAATTCCCTACCTGACACACTAGTTACTAGCAAGAACGTGGCCACCTTTCGACAAAACCTTGCCTAGGTTGCACTTACCAAATTTCTAAAAAGGCCTGAACATGTCCAACTTTCTATATGGAATTCTCCCTCCAACCTGCTCTCTTCTCCGGGTTGTGTTTTTGTTTTTTTCTTAAATTCTAGGATGGGTATTAGTGGGTCTTGACCCCTTCCTTCTCCTGACTAATTTATTTTTGGTCAAATATTTTACTATTATTATTACTATTATATTACGGATCTGCCTTTCACTTTAGAATTGAGTGGAAAATGGGAGGTTGCATTAATGGAAATGTTTATCCACCCAAAACCAAAACTGGTGTAAAAAGCTACCAAGTTTCCAAAAAGGATCGGCCTTGAAGGTAGTGATATCATTCAACCAGAGAAAGGCCGCCAAGGTTAATATTATTAGCCAAGTTAATCGCACCGACTAATAGTTTGAAAGTTAAATGAAAACTAGAAAATTGCTACGCACGGTAGCAATCGTCAAGTTTTTATTTAACGTCCAAAGTATTATCCAGTGCGATTAAGTTGGCTAATACGATTAACCTTGGCAGTCTTTCCCTGGTTGAATGATATCACTACCTTCAAGGCCGATCCTTTTTGGAAACTTGGCGGCTTTTTACACCAGTTTTGGTTTTGGGTGGATATCACACCTTTCATAGGATTGTGAACGTACAAAAAGTTACACCGTCTTATTTTCACCTGAATCTTTTTTTCTGAGAAATTTTATATCTATAAATTTTCACATTCATAATTTTCATATTTACCATTGCCTTTAGATTAGCTGTTAGATTAGCCAAATTGACACGGTTTAGTTTATTGTACGACCATTCTTGACATGCATAGGTTTCTTCAATGCCAGTTTTGCAGACACTGGCTAACAATCGCTGATTTCGTTCCTTCGCTCACTCAATCAGCGCATGCTCATTAGTTGTTTTGTTTATGACTGCGTCTTCCCCTTACTTTTTCAAGATTTTGGCAGCATTAGGATTTATTCTCGATACGATAAGATATGCTATTAGTTGCTTGCAGTTGATTGACACATGTAACGTAGGACTTCGAAGATACTAAAAGTCTGTGCATCGTCTTATATTTCGCTCTACCTTTTTTTTGAGGAATTTTGTTTGTCTATAAATAATTAGCCGTTACATCAGCAAAATTGAGAAATTTTTTCGTTTACTTTCTTTGTTCACATTTAGTCATGCAGAAACCCCCGAAGGTTGCTGTTACTAAAACAGCAGAACGGGAAGCATTTTATTTTTTGGTTATCATCAAACACCCCGTTTGCTCGTGGATGCTCGTATTGTTGCGTAACTATAATCTAACGTGCATCCCTTTATTCTTACGCAATCCACCGCAACGTTAATGTTTCTTTATTTTGTCCTTCGTTACAGTTCAGTTTTTAGTTCGTCCAGGCTTTTACAATAAATCTAAGGACCAGTCTTGATTGTTTAAGCCATTGGTGCGTGAAATCTTTAGTTACAACTTGGAAAAGAAACTAAATTTAAATTCGCTGGTGGCGAATTTCAAAACCCTCCCACGCATTCGTCCTGACCCCTACAACCCTCAAACCAACAAAAACCATCTTAAGATCACCATCCATCCGTGTGCAAAAGTTCAGGTACGTAGGCCGTCTCAATTTTGTACTAGCCATGAGCAAAAAGTTTATGGGATTTAACATGGGAAAAATATTATTAGCTAGCCGACTAGCTAACTAGCTAGCTAGCAGACAGTAACATAAAAACATCGTTATTGACGCATTTCTCTGTATGAATGGTGGACACTCATCCTTTAACTTTTCTTTTTTTTTCTTTATCCCTCCACCTTCCCCTTACATTTACCACAATTTGAAAGATTTCTGTTGGATTGAGTTTTACCCTCAACATGCCAAAATATGCTTTTAGTTGCTTCAGTTAACAGACACAAGTCTGTTAGTGAGGCCGCCTTTTTATCATTAACAATCAATTTTTTAACAATCGGATGTCTACATTGGGATGATCTACTGTTACTTGGCGGTGACACACTAGCGTGTGTCTAGATACCACATTCATGGTTTAATGATTGATTGATTTATTTACGGAGCTACAACCACAAGTGGCTACCAGCCCCACTAATACAATAAACGGCTACAAAATAAGCACTAGAACACTCAATACACTCAATACCCCGCCCTATACATCACAAAGCACTACACTCAATAAAACACCCTATACAAAACGTCCAATCGCAGCGCAGTAGGCAACAAATGCCCTGAGGCATTGAATACCCCCACTACTCCCATGCGGCGACACCATCAAGAGACCTTTCACGTCATTTGGGAAGCGACCCAGCCAGGTCGAACGCGCCACCTGTTATAGCGGGCACCGCAACAGAAAGTGATCTATTGTCTCCTCCTCAGTACCACGGTAGCACACATGGGAGACCCCAATATCCCACTCTGCCAACAAAAAGTTCAAGCCTATGTACCCCAATCAAAGTCTGGACCCCACTACCGCATCTCTACGTAGCAACAGGTCCAGTTCTGCTGGATACGAAATAGCCGGATTGCATGTTAAAATACCGGGTGCCAGGAGCCTTCTCAAACCACTCCTCCTCCCACCTACTCTGAGCACTTCTATACACCACAGAAGGTAAGTCCCTAGGAGAGCTCAGAACCCTCACCGACGCACACAACTCCTCACGGACGACGAATCATGCTAGAATTTTACGAGGGTAACAGAGCAGAGGGCATGCCGCCTACAACACCCGCGCATTTACGTCAAGTATTATTTGGAACAAGCTGGTGGATCTAATCAGTTTCTACAGAGGATCCAAAGTTGAAAGAGGATTCGGAATTGGCAGCATTTTCAGCCGCCTGTTTCGTTTTGCTATGCCGTCAATAAAACGTGGCGCTTCACACGTAGGCCAAGCACTTGCACTGGAGGCAATATGGCGCTCGATGCCAGTAGCCGGTTCAGATATTAAAGATAGCGCCAAAGGCCATTTACAAAATTTGGGTTGCCATCTAGGGGGTGATGCTGCAACTTACATTAAAGATCAAGTAGGTGATGGTAGGAAGAGAGGAGTTAAAAGGAAGCGCTCGACTGGAGGACCTCATTCTAAGCGCAGCCGCGGAAGAGCAAAGTACGACATTTTCACCTTTTAAGATGGCGTTACTTCATCACAAATCTGCAGAGTACTGCAAGAGTGAATTAGACATTTTTGCCGTGCCTGCAACACAGACGCAGATACAAAAGGGGTCAAGGGTGACTTATCTTCCTAATGCCAACATTAGTGATACGGGGCCTAGCGAGTTTCAAATTCCTGCATCCGGTGAGGCTATAGATTTGACCAATACACAGTTATACGTACGTGCGAGAATTATTAAAGCAGACGGTATCAATATATATAGGCTGATTAGAGGGGGGAGCAACACGTACCCGTACAGAGCCTTTTTAGAAACATTATTAAATCATAGTGAAGAAGCCAAGAAAAGCTGGTTAGATGCGGAATTATGGATGGAAGATACACCAGGCAGACTCGACGCTATGAACACGATCTCACCAGCGGCTGGCACTCAAGTTAATGCAGGGTAGAATGCGTATCAATAAAATGTGGCAAATTCACGCAGTTTTGAAATGAAACGAGGCTGCTTGCACATTGATTTGCTGCACCAAGATCATTACACGCTCAATAACACTTGTTTAAGATTCCGTTTCTTGAGAAGTTCTAATGCATTCTGTTTAATGTCACCCGAACAAGATGCTACCTATAAAGTCGAAATTCAAGAAGCTACATTCAGCATAAGGAAAGCCACGCTGTCACCTGCAGTGCAAATTGCATATGGCCAAACTTTACAGTCGTCTACAGCCAAGTACCCACTTAATAAAGTGGAAGTTAAGAATTTTTCTATACTTAATGGTACACTCAACATAAATAAAGATAATATTTTTTGGGGTTCGTTACCAAGACGAATGGTTTTAGGCCTAGTTGATTCCGCTGCATTTAATGCAAGTTATGCAAGAAACCCTTTTAATTTTCAACATTTTAACGTAGGCTACATTGGAATAAACATTGATGGTGAACAGCTACCATTTAAACCAGTCAAGCCTCATTTTGCAGAAAACAGATACATTGAAAGCTACTTTACCCTGTTTGGTTGTTTGGAAAAAGGTGGCAATGGTATTTCTCGGGAAGCTTCCCCCTTAGGCTTCAGAACCCAATGGGTTCCAGGCTGAGTACTGTCGTCAGTATTGCACACTATTGCAGCAGGAAATGGATCTAAAGACGCGGGCAATAAATCGGATGAATAAACGCCAGTGAAAAATTTCTTTGTCGAGTTACAACTCTTCAGGCTAAGATTAATCTCTGTAGTATCCATTTTATTATGAAGTGTGATCAAACATTACATGACGGTTTTGATCAATTTCAAGCATGTTGTCAAACTCTGCTAAAATAATACAGTTTACTGAAATGGGTAAACCAACTCTGAATCTTAGTTCGACTCTTAAATTTCCCTGCTTGATAAGATTAAGATGATCTAAGCAGCAAAGGTCAGGTGTGAAATCGTACATCCACAATGTGAAGCAGCAAAAGACAAGTGTGCCGAATTTTTCGATTCGAACGGGAGGCCCCCAAGTTACTATTTGCATTATTTCGTCGATTTTTTAAAGAAGAAATTCACCGAGATGGATGCACAATACCGTACTAATTCAGTGCACACTATTTGTTTTTTAAAGGTACGAGCAACTGGCGTCAGCATGAAGAATATTGTTAACAATTATTATACCAAGAATCGTAATGAAAATGATAAGATTGTTGTTAGAAATACACACGTCATGCGTTGCATTCCCCATCATTGTGAAAAATGTAATTATGTATACCCATTGTAAAATTAAAAAAAAAGTCTTACAGTGAACTTTTTTTAGTCATATGTATACATTTAATATTTCTCCCATGTTTTATACACTTTAGCCTAAGGATTTGTTTTTTTGTTAGCACAGTCTCTTTTTTATTGTACTGTGGGAGGTAGATTGACGTCTAGGGGTCGCTAAAACTTGCTTCTTTCTTCTAGGCCTACTTTTCTCCAGGGCTTCAACACCACGGGCCATCTGTTGCCAGCCTATGGGCCGTTCTGCAGTATTGGGCGAAAGTAAATCTTTAACGAATTCAGACACATTTGATTCTGGTACAATTTTGTTCTAGTACATACTTTCACCTTGTGGGGACCAAGATATAATTTCGGATGTTCTTTTATTTTATTAAGGATATCTTTAACTGCAATTGCATCTTCAGGCAAACTGTTTTTGTAAATTTTCCTTTCGATTTTATCAGTGCTAAATAAAATATCTTCTTCCTCATCTGAGGGTGGGACAGGTGAGGGGAGCACAGAGGCTGGTACAGTAGGCTGCGTTGAAGTCGAGGGTAGAGAGGGAGGGATGTCGGTGGGGTGGGCGCACTGGTAATTAAGATAATGCTGGAAAGTTTGTTGATAAAGATTGGATATTGTTTCCAGGTTCATTGAGTCATTAAGTATTCTAGAGAGTTCGTGATCGAGGGATGCTACTGCAATTTCATAAGGCTTTGGTTTCTGAGCAAGAAGTGTATTGCCATACGATCGATGGGGACCAAAGCTAATTTTTTGAAAGTGTGCCATTACGATCGTAAACCTAAAATTCCACCAAGTAGTGGGGCTAGTACAGATAGTAATGGTCCAATAAAACCTCCCTGCTGGTTTAAGATGCATTGTTTCCTGGCCAAGTTCAAACGACGATCTGCCAGTTGGCGTATTGGGCGCTTATATTTAACTAATTTGCGTTTCTGCTTGGCTGTTACGTTCACGTTACCTTTTAACACATTCTGGCAACATTCGCACAATGAGTACACAACATCTTTACCCCCAGCTCGCAGTATAGTTTTTCGTCGTTTTGGTGATGCTTTCAACATCAGTTTTAATGCCGGAGCGGTTTTGTGCAAGCGAGCTGACAGACTCATGTTGTACTGTTCATGTCTGGCTTTCAAATGACTCGTCTTGTTACGTGTTTACACCAGTATGGGATAAATTAATAAAATTTTCTATAGCCATTACGAATAAAGCTATTATGCAGACTAAACTAACACCAAAGGCCAGCTTTTTCTTGTTGTTGACTGGCAAGCACTATTTTCTGACATAGACATATTGCTGGTCGTGCGGAAGTATCCCTTTACGAAGCCTGTGTCCTTCTGGCGTATTTTGCATAAAGTCAATCATTGTATACCCATGAGCCTTGGCTGTTGCGTCGGTATAAGCTTTCAACAGAAATTTATTCATACCAGGATACACTTGTCATGCCAAATGAACAATTTGTGACCGCTCACGTGGGTTCTTAAAGAGAATCAAATAGTGCGCATTTAAACTTATCGTTCTGCTTTCTTTACTTTTAAAAAACAAGTTTTGTACCATAAAAATACTAAGGTTTTGATGATGGGAACGTTTAGTAACCAATTTAAACACAGTGACGTCACTTTCGCTCATTATGTCGTCCAAAATTAATAAATTTGTATCGTTGGATGAAAAACTAGTAAAGAGTATAGAGTAAAGTTCTGCTGGTAAGCCTTCAATCCACGTTATTTCGGGTACTTTTGCTTCCAATTCGGTATAGGCTGGTTAAAATTCACTGTAGCACCAAACAATACGAGAAAACTCTTTAGTAAACATTACTTCTCCATGAATTAATAATTGTGAAACTAGACACGTTTTCCCACATTGTGATGCACCAGCAATTAAAATGTTACTCGGTATTTTAAGACGGGATTGAAAATCAGTACCCATCCTCACACTTTGACGGTCAGCAAACAAATGAAATTGTGGAACTGAAATTGTGGAACTGAAATTGTGGAATGAAATTGTTTGAACAAGTTTTTATTTAAAAAAAAAAGATAATCAAGACAGTGGGTTTAGTTCTGAGTAGTTGTAGGCCTATGCCTAAAAATTAAATTGGAGTACTTTAATTAAAAAAGTTTTAACAACAAAATCGAATTTTAAAATTCTAAATAACTGCCCCTGGTATGCAATGATTATCAGGAAGATTACAGTCATTTTAAAATCAAGTTGGTAATCTGTTTACAGTCAATAAAAATGTTGTAAAGTTTGTTTACAACTTAATCGCATTTGAAAAATTATTTACAGTCATTAAAGAGTTGTAATGTTTGATTAAGTTAGAAAATAATTTACACAAAATAAAAAGTTCAAAGTTAAAAAAAAGTTTGTTACAAGTTTGGTATGTTTTGATGCAAGTTTGAAAAAATTATTTACATTCATTAAAAAAACGTTATAAATGTTTAAATGTTTTGATTGCAAGTTTAAAAATAAAAAAAACAAGTAAATTAATTGTAATGTTTTGATGGCAACTTAAAAAAAATTGAAAAAATTCTCGTTACAACTTTAAAAAGTTTGTTTGCAAATTTTGAAAAATATTTGATTACAAGTTACAATCATTAAAAACAGTTTGCAAGTTTGAAACAGTTGTAATGTTTGATTGGGAGTTAATCAAGTGGAAAATTATGTACAGTCATTTTAAAAACAAGCTGAAGAAAATATGGCTAGTGCACAACTGATCGAATATATCTGTCATCCAAAGTTCGATTCTGTCTTTGTGACCAAAGGGACAATGTATTACCATCATGAAATAGTACGTTCTTGTCGTACACAAATCTGTAAGATTTCATTCTGTCTCTGTTGTATAATGAGCCAGCTTTTTGGAGCTTGATTTACCTAATCAAGCTCCTATACGCTAGCAAGCGACGTCGGCATGGTATGAATCCTCATCACCAAAGTCCGCTTTTTCTAAACAAATTGGGCTGCGCATGCGCCGACTTTGACGTCATGTATTTGTGATCTATGAAATCAACATGGCTGTCGTCGACCCAACGAATCGACGTCACTCTGGACCACGAATCGACGTAACTCTGGACCACCTGGACTAACAAACTAGTGAATACTTATTATGAAACGTAAGTGGGACTGCTCCGAACGTTAAAATTGTATTTGAGTGTATTATGCTATAATTGGCAATGTGGAATTTACGTTAGGCTCGCTAGATAGCTGCTAAAAGGAACGATCGCGGTCATATGCGCAAGGCCAGCTGAGATAGTAGTGGCTTCCTGGATCAACTCTTTATCTCAGCCAGCCTTGCTTAGGCGCGACCTGGTGGCGTAGACCCGTGCGCCGCCACGCCATGCCGCCGATGATTTTCCCAATATTCCGCACGCCGTTGCTGATGAAAAATAATTTCTGCATACCACCGCTGCCAGCCACCGTTAATTTTTCGGCATGCCACGCCACTAGGTAGTTTTTCATTTTAACTCAAAATTTTAGCTTTAACTTTTTTAACGAGTTTTTCATGATATGAGGAACCTTAAAAACAAAAAGGTAAGAAAGATGAAAATCCTTGAAATGGCAAAACGAAACTGAAAACAAACAAATGTTCTGAAGTACTTACTCGTCATAGTGTGATAGTTATTTTTCACATTCGTGCAATGGGAATGGAGGTGTTAATGTTTTACACTTTTAACAATCTCCTGCTACAGGTCAGCTACAGGTCAGCATTCCCATCAAAGACCATAGCCATAAGTTACATTTATTTCTAACAACTACAAAAATTCCTAAACATTGTGATCATTCAGACTACCACAGGGCCTCGTCACAAAATATGTGTAGAACAGCTTTTTTTTGTGGTGGTTGTAGTTGTGCTTTTTTTTCGTCCTGCCAAGTAAAACTAGGGTGCTGGTAACAGAAACTGCATACTGTTATTTAAACCCAAAAAGTTTAGCATAGATAAGTCTAACTAATTACCCTTCTTCCCACCACACAAAAAAATCGTACATTTTTGGGGGGGCTGAGGGGGAGGCGGTTCTTCCCCCCCCCCTACCACTGCCGTCCATTGAACATTCGAGCCTTAGTTTGCAAATTTTCAACAACAATATGTGCTATCACATATGCTGTACAAAATCAAGCTCCATAGATCACAGTTGTGTTCTTGTTTGTCCCTTGTGATGCTACTCGTTGGTACAACAATACACCCACTTCGATTGGTATTAACAATAAACTCATTGAGAGTATCAAAGTTAACGGGGCGGGATAGTTCAATGTGATCCCTGCAAGCTTGCAAACAGTCTTGCCATTGGTTAGTCTGTATGCATAATTTTTAGGTCCACAAGAAACAAACTCAGCGATGATTCCATCTGGTCCATTAACAGCCAACTCGTCAGTTAGCATTCCGAGATATTACTGTATATAAGGCTTCAGGGAGTCCTTTCCTTCTGGGTGTGTGTAAATCAGGGAGTCCGTGTCGATATAATGGGCGCTCTCACCCACAATGTCTAGGAACTTGTATAGGTGAAATCTAGCCAACGCCGTGGTGAACGCCACGATGACAACATTCGTATGTTTGCTAGGCTTCAGAAACTGTTTAGTCTTGGAGTAGCTCATCATTAGTGTCTCGGTGTTAACCATGATCACGTTCGAGAACTGGTACTCCTTCGAGTTAGGAGCTACTGTCATCTTGCCATCACAGTGAGGTATTCGGTGGTGGTTAAGTTGTCACGCATCCCGAATCAGCCCCAAAAACTGTAAGACAGAAAAAATAAACATATTTTTAAAAACATGAATAAAAAATATAAATACACCCCACTGGAAAAAAAATCATAACAATTAAAACACATAACAATAAAAATAAAACATCATAGCATTTTGCACCTATTCAAACAGAGCTTGGCCAGACTTCTAAGCCCCGGGTTTGGCTGAATGTTTGTGGGGTCAAGACGGATGTGCTCAACTCAGTCCACATCGTCACAATATTGGGCCTGTAGTGTTTGATTACCTGATGTCCAGGGAGGATATCTTGAGGCTTCTGCTTTGAGCTACAAATACAATAAATATATTAACAAACTACCTCGGGGGAAAAAAAACAAGTAAATGTTATTAACCAAGCTGCAAAAAATAAAATAGTATTACTGGTTGGTCGAGATTGAAAAAAAATGTTAGGCCTACCTTCAAGAACGTATTCACATACTCTGTGAATAAACCTGTTGTTTTAACAGGATAATCTGGCTTTGATGACTGGGCAGACTCAGCAAAGTGCTAGATCTCGAATGTAGTTATGATTCTGTATCCCTTGGTGACAGCAACATCAATTTAGGGTGTGCACCAGGTCTCCTCCAGAGCACGTTCGTCCGAGGTGTGGTTGCAGGTTTCCTGTTGACATTTTTCTGTGCATGCGCCACACAACATAAACAAGAGTTTTCCACCACAACGGATCGGTAGGACTGGATGATATAAATCATTGGGAGGAAGGATGATTCCATAAAACAGCCCGTAACGTTTTGCAGGGTTGTATGGCACATTCTTGATAAAGGTCGGATGGCCCCTTGTCATTTTTCTCGTCTAGTTTATGTACGGATATTCTGACATTACGTCAACAAGCTTGGTTACGTAACCCTCTCTTGAGCTGCCGTGCGCAGAGTTAGTGCGTCTGTGCGCCCACCATAGAAGGCATCACAAGGGTTAAGTGGAGGTTTAAAAGTCTTTGTAACAAGAAAGTAACGAAATTTACATCTATCTTGCACAGCTGTAGAAAATCAGTTTCCCACATCGTGACAACTGTGTAACCTTGTGAACGTTAGAATGCTTCTCTGTCAAGTGTGCGTTCATACAACTCCCGCATTGTAGGACGAAGAAGTGGGTTGAAGATGTTTGCGGGGTATTTCAAAGGGTTACCGTGGAAAAAATCGCCATAAAACTCTAACACCGTGTTGGTTTCATGGTGACAGGCATCAACGAAATGCCGCCCAATCTTCTGCTCACCGCCATTCCGCGAATGCTTGAATGTGAGACCACGTCGGTGTTCCTCCCACATTATCCACTGTTGTGCTAGGATGCTGTCATTCCTTGGACCTGGTGAGTTGGGGATGATTCCAATGCTGTTTTGTGGCATCCAATTTGAATGATATGCTTTATGACGAGCGCCAGGGAGAGTAACTGAAGTGTGGAAAGGATCAATAGAAGTCACATCTTCGAAAAGAACCTTAACTTTTGACATGCAAGTCGGTGAAAAGCTACGTCATCTTTGCAGTAGTTATAAAGTTCATCTTGAAGAGTGTACACTAAAGTTGAGTCTTGTTGATAGCGGGCAGTCTCACCTTGGTGCCAATCTTCGAGTGTCTTTTTATCCTGTGGTGGTAAGGCGTGGGGAGAATACCAGTGCAAGGCAGGGAGAGCACCTACATAATCTTGATTTTCGACAGTATTGAATCTGTGTGAAAACTACCCTTTTTTACAATATCCTCAAATCCAAACATTTTGGGTAATGCAGACAGTTTGCATTGTAAAAAAGAGTGGCTGTCGATGAAACAGTACGTATATACACCCTGAGGTTGACTTCAAGCTTTAAAAGTTTTGCACCTTGAAAGATAACATCGGGTTGAATAAAATTATTAAGCAGATACTCCAATACAATAAAATGATCATAGAATGACCCTTTCCATAATGGCTCAGGATGACCCTGGTTGGTGGCATCATCGTGTGCTTTTTTGGACAAGATGTTGTTGGTGGCGGTTTAATTCTGCAATCGTTTTTAAAAACAAAGTCACAAAAATTGCCAACAGTCTTGAAACTCGAAGTTTTCCCCTCATCGTCTTGGATAACAATCAAGTTGGCTACATGTTTGGCGGTTTCAGTCACATGGGATTCACAGTCAAAATAGAAATAAATATTTTTTTCGCCAGTGTCCTGTCCTTGCTGCACAATGTCACAGCAATTTGTGCTCGTTGGTGACCATCGCTTTGCAATTGGAGCACTTTGTTGTGAGCATGGGACATCATTTTATGGTCTGGTGAGCCACACTATGCACAGCGATGGTCAGCTTTACAAATACCACTTACAAGATGAAGTTGAAAACAGTTTTGTCCCCGATAGTAACGGTGGCAAGTGGCACATTTTAAGTGTGATGTAAGTTTTTGGTCACATTGTGGATATCGGCAGGCACTACTTACACTGGGACATACGTGACTCCACTCGTGATCATATTTTGCCATACAGTGTTTGCACCAGTAGCTTGAATAAAAAAAAAAGCCTGGTATAGACGTTATCACGTCGAAATGATTGTTGTGATACAGAAGAGGCACAATTTGTCCGCCATTCTTTTCTTCAAAAATCACACTAAACTGGGCCTCTGCACTATACACAACAATACGGTAGGCTACACCTAAATGTTCTTGAAAAAGAGCAGCTTCTTCCAACCCACACTGTTGTTTCGGTACATTTGCAGCTTCATGCAAATGATGAGGCGCATCAAGTTTAACAGGCTTCCTCGAATCAGTGAGATACTTAAAACGGGCAATAATATCTTCATTGTTGGGGGACCGCTTCTTGTTGGCGAGTGCAACTCCTACAACAATCGCACTTGCTAAACAGAGTTTGTCCGTGTTTTTGATGGTTATCGTACTTCTTTTACTCCGTGTCCAAACATCAAGATCAAGGATAGTACGCTTTCGAGGGC
>JAHWFP010268222.1:3956-19665 GCA_023313725.1 Lithobius niger | reverse complement strand
CAAACTGTGCAAAAACTTCGAATCCTCCATTTTTGCCCCCCTCCCCAGCCAAAACTAGTTGTGGTGTTTAACACTGCAGTTTACCGTTAAAGCTTGTTTAATTTAATAGTAATGTTCTATGCATTACCCAAAGCCAAGTAATAAGCTTTAACAAGAGCCAAATTACGTTGCAATCATGTAAATATGGAATCCATAGCCAGTAATTCAAAATAAAGGCCTATTTCCGAAAGTTCAATTGAGTAAAACTCAAAACAGGCCTATCTTTTCCGTCTTACATGTCCCTACTCCTTCAAACGGCTCTGCACCCAGTTCCTTTGTTCATCCGACTTCTCCTCCCACTTTCCATTGTTCTCGAGGCCCTCAGCCAATCAGACCCCCGCAGCTATCCTCGGCGTCCGCGCCTACTTCCGGTAGTGTGTATAAAACCCCAGCCCCAGAATGCATAGTTAGCACAGCTCACAGATCTCAAGCTAGAGAAGGGTCACGCCAGTCGGGAGTGGAGACGCCATGTCCGTGGGATGCCATGCCGGGCAAAATGGCAGTGGTTCGTATGTTTGTTGTTAGCTTTTGAAAATTTAATTTAGGACCCCCAAGTCTAAATTCTAGTTTAAATTCGTAACTTAAACTCTCTCTAGCTAGGGAATATTATGGTGGTGACGCCTGTAGCGGCATCTTAGGTTTCTCACCCCATAACGACAGAGTGGTCCTCTTACTAAAAACCAACTCCTTTCTTATTTGTTTTAAACATTAATTCAAATAACTGACGGTTTGATCTTTGTGTGGGATTCATTGGTTATTCACTCCAGACGGACTTTATAAGTAGCCGAGGCTTTTATAATTTGAGGAGTTGACTTGTAAACAGCAACTCTGGGAGGTTTAAGGCTCTGTTTTATCACTTAGAAACAAAACTGTGAAACGGTTGATCTTTCATGCGTGTTTGAAACATACTGTTTGATAGATTGTAACCAGCCGAGGCTGTTCAATCTTGCGGACGACTCTGCGGAGCGTTCAGTATTGCTTTTTCTATTCGAAAAATTAAGTGGTTGTTTTATTCTGAAACAAACGTCGTTTTAGTCAAAACTTGTGAAAACGAATTACATGTTGTAAATTCAAACTTAGTGCTTTTAAATAACTTATTTCAAAAGCTGTTCGTGCAAACTTAATGTAAAGTGTTCTTTTATATTCTCTGATGTTATAATAAAAACCAGGAGTTTTAACTTCAGTTCGTTTGCTAGTCGATTAACTGTTTAAGTGTAAATAAATATGTAAACCATTTTTAGTTTAGCTCTTTGTAAACGGTTAAATTTCCATCGCTGGTGGTAGTGAAATACCAGCAGTATTAAGGTTAGGCCCCTTTAATTTAGGACCCTGCGCCCCATCCCCCATGCTGGGACAGTAGCCCTTGCTGTGCTTATGCCGTAAAAGTCGCAATAATCACCGCAACACCTTAAGCTGAATCTCCGTGTCAAACCAGGAAACCGGAGGCGCTACAAGCACCTGAGCCGTCGTAGCATCCGCCGTTACAAGCACCAAGCATCCCAGCAAACTTAAAAAAAAATTTTCTTCAAAGGCAGAAAAACGATCGTCCATATCTTTACGATTCGCAGCGTTAATGTCAACCTTGACCGCATCCATAAACAAATTCATGGATGCACCTTTAGGGCACTTCGCACCGTCGAGACCACCATTTCCAAGTTGCTGGGAGACAGCGGGGATTCCTTTGCGGCCTACGAAAAATCCGAGGTACCTTCACAACTTCCCGCAAACCGGCATGATAAAACGCCAAACCACAATGTTGCGCAATCGTTTCCTCCGAAAAAACCCCATCAGAGCATTAATGTCAGTACTCAAACGATCCAAACGATGATCAAGGGGGGTTTTAATAGTAACGTTGTTCGAAGTAGAACCAGATGATTCACGACGATGGGCCTCCTGCTCACATTTCTGATCAATTTTTTTCCAGGTATGCAAAATCTTTTTAATAGCCGGCTCGTCGTACAGTTCACAAATTTCACACTCCCGATGCTTGTGACAAGCAGGATCCAAGTCCTTGAGTGTTTTCAAACAGGTACACGTAGGGAAAACCACCCCGGAGGTTAGCAACGCTTCAACTTGAGATCCATGGTGACGAGCCGGCGACTCGGCGGCGAAAAAGCAAAGAACACTTTTGCAACAATAGAGCAAACATACACACGTCTTTTCTGGACGGCAACCAAACGAAAAGTGAGAAGGATACGCTATATCTAAAGGATAAAAGACGCAACATCAGTGCTCCTAGCGGTGGAATGGCTAAACTCATCAGTAGGATGAAATATTAAATCGAACAGGAGTGGAATTTTGATTCTGGGCAATTAAAGAGCAAACAGAAACGATTTAGCACATAATGAAGTTTAGTATTTTACAGATAGTAAGAAACAAGGACTTGCGTCCTACCAGAAGTGAGAAGTGAGTTACTTACATCCGCAAGTTTTTTTTTAAAGTTTTAGCCTGTTGATGGAAAATGCTGGCTTTCCAAAACATACGCTAATATTTCTTTGCAAAGTAGCTTTGCTGCAAGCGACCTGCGATTTTTTTGCGTTAACCGTTAACCCGGCCTTCTTGACAGCAGAGAGGAAATTGTAGATGTTTTCGAGATGCTGCGGCCATGTTTCGGCCCCTACAGCAGTGTTGTCTTGGAAGGGTGTGACATACTGTTCCATGCCACGAGTGACATTATCCATGAGCTTCCGAAAGCAAAATGAAGCGTTTTTCATCCCCATGTTCATCATGAGGGGAGCAAACTTCCCAATGGGAGTTATGATGGTGGCGGCCATTGAAGCCTGTGGCGTCAAGCGCACTTGCCAGAATCCACGGTTGAGGTCAAAGATAGAAATATATTTCCACTTAGCTGCACGCTCAATACATTCCTCAATGTTGGGAATAGGGTAATCTTTGGTAACCGTATTGTTGTTTACCTCTCTGTAGTCAGCTACAGGACGTGGGCTGGCGTCTTCTTTTTGTACAATAATCATGGGTGAACCATGAGGGGAATCAGTTTCAATGATTAGACCCAAATCAAGTATTCGCCTGATTTCAATGACGATCAAATCCCTTTCGAATTTCGCGTGGCGATAATACTTACAGGGTTTGATTTTGGAATCGACTAACTCAACGTCGTGAGTGACAAGATCAGTGCGTCCTGGTAAAGTAGAGAAAACACCGTCTACTCTTTCAAAAACCTCAAGGAGGTCGTTCTTTTGCAACTCAGTTAAGTTGCCTGTCTTTTTGAAAAGACTCATGGCGGCCTTAGCAGTAAGGTGGCCATCTCCAGGCTGACCTGTCCATACATGGTCGGTGTGAGGAAGCTCACGTTCGTCATTATAAGAATGATTGCTTGACCCCTCCCTAGGCAGATAGGGCTTGAGAAGATTCACATGATAAATGGTCTCTTTTTGCTGACCAAACGATTTCTTTATAAGATAATTGATAATCGTTTCAAGACTTCACAGGGGCCATCCCAATAAATGTCCAACTTATTGGTTCTTGCTGGCTTGAGGACTAGAACCTTATCGCCAATTTTGAACTTACGTTCAACTGCCTTAATGTCATAATATGATTTATTTTTCCTCTGACTTTTAATGATGTTCTCCTGAGAGAGTTCACGGGAATACTTGAATCTCTGGAGCAAGTCCAAGATGTATTCTAATACGGAAGGATGAACGTCTGGTTCGATCCAATGGCTTTTCACCAATTCCAGTGGCCCTTTGAGGTTGCGTCCGTAGACCATCTCAGCTGGAGTGAAGCCAGTGCTCTCATGAGGAGCAGTTCTCAGGGCAAACATTGCTCCTGGTAAGCACCTCTCCCAATCGTGGGGATGCTCGTAACAGACAGCTCTTAGCACCGCTTTGAGTGTCCTGTGGAAACGTTCCACGCTGTTGGATTGCGGGTGGTTTACACTTGAATTAACACACTTTATACCGCATTTTTCTAAGAACAAAGTTGTTAGTTCTGAGATGAAGCACGAGCCTAGATCGCTCTGGAGCTCGGCTGGAAAGCCTAACCTAGAAAAGACCAGGAGGAGAGCATCTACAACGCTCTGGCTTTTAGCCTCTTTTAAGGGGCACGGCCTCGGGAAACTTTGTTGCCGGGTCAAGTAACGATAAGATGTACTTATAACCAGCCTTACTGGTAGGCTTGATGGGGCCGACGATATCGATAACATATCTGTTAAACGGCTCATCATCCATGGGCACTAGCACCATAGGGGCAACAAACTTCTGTCCAGATTTACCATTTTTCTGGCAGGTTAAACAAGTGGATACAAAATTGTCAATGTCGGTAAAGCAATGTGGCCAGTAGAAGCTAGTCAACACTCTATCCTTTGTTTTGGATCGGCCTAGACGCCCAGCCCATGCATTTGCATGTACGGTGTTTAAAACTAAATCTCCACATTCCTTAGGAAGCACTAGTTGTTTCTTGATTGACGGTCTTCCTAAAGGCCGAAAGGATTTATAAAAAAGTAATCCTTTCTCGATGAAAAACTGTTTGTTTTCATCCTGCTGGTCCAGCGGGAGCTCAGCAGTTTGCCAACATGGTTTTAAAGTTGGGCAGTCTAGCTGCAACTTGGCAAAATCGGGTTTGTCAACACTCAGTAATTTTGTAAACTGATCTGACTGTGGACCTAAAATAACTGCATCTAAGCTATCTAACTTGGGAGATACAAAACCTTCCTGTGAAGGGGAAACAACACTAGAATCAGAATCACTGTCTCAGTCTTTTTCGCTTTCAGAATCGATCTCGCGATATTTGGGTTTTAATATCGGGAGTTGTAGGTCCACATGGGTTTGTGAACGAGTGATAGCGTTAGAGTAAGGGGGCAGGGCCTTTAAACCTTTTTCTTCTAACACTGTTTGAGAGGGCACACCTAACAACATTTGAAAGTCGCTTCCCATGTGGTTGGAAACGAGGGCTTCAGACTGAATTTTACCATAGGGCGTTTCAATGTCAATCACTGCGATCGCGTGGGCGGTTGTCTGTTCTGTGAGAGCGTTGTGACAATGGGTGTATTCACCCGTGAACTGCTAGGGTTTGACAAAATCTCTAGCAATGACATCATGTGTCGAGCCAGTGTCTCTTAAAACAAGACATTTGGTACCATTCACGGACCATTCATGAATGTGCTTGGATAATACTAATTCGGGAGGATTGTTACTAACAAAATGACACTCAGCATTATCGGCTGGGTTTACCCCTTGAGCAATACGAGAACGACACTCGGACTTTTTGTGACCGATTTTGTTACAAAAAAAACAAACACCTTCAAACTTAAGCCTCCTAGGCCTCTCGAACTCACGATTGGAGTTGTTGCTGCTGGCCGAGTCTCCTTTACTCGAATCGGCAGAAGATGCTACAGTACCAGCCGGTTTAGCTGCAGTTGAAGAGGCTCGGTTGCCACTTCGAAAATTGGAGGAAGCTTTAGAAGCTGGACCAGACGATGAAGCACTAGTTTGTGCTTTCCCTGTTTTAAGGGCAACGTCGGCAGAAATTTGTTTGTTTCTGGTGGTGAACTCATCACAGAGTTTAGCTGCTTCGTGCAAAGTTCCAGTTTTTATCTGGTCCGGCAACCATTTGCGTAACGCAATGGGACATGATTTTCTAAATTGTTCAAGTAACACTAAATTAGCCAACTTGTCGTAGCTGCTATTTACTTCAGCTAATGATACCCATCTGGCAAATAGGGTTTCCAACTCGAACGCGTGTTCGTGGCCACGTTCAAGAGAACGAAACTGGGCTTGTACGGCTTCCTTCGTTTGGACAATCCTTTCAGTAACCTGTTTTTGACTAGTTCATAATCATGCATTTCTAAAACTGACATTTGATCACACACTTTAATCAAAATTTCTCCTAAGAGAGGTTGGAGTCCGACGACCCATTCAGTTTTATCAATTCTTTGTGTTCCATATTTTCTCAAATATTAAAAAAAACTATTAATTTCCGATCCGGAAGTCCACCTATTTACAAGTCTGACAGCATCAGCAATTTTACCAGGTTTGTTTACAGGGACACTGGGAGTAGTGGGAGTTACGGTACCACTGCTGTGGCTTGAATTACTATTAAGATTGGCAGCCGTTAGACTTGCTAGTTCGATCTGCTTATCTAATTTTAATAATTTGTGAGCACTAGCGCGTTCGCTAATTTGTGCTTCCTGTTCTTTTAATTGAACGTCTCTATTCCTGATTTGGGCCTCTTGGTCCCGTAAGGCTAGTTCGTGAGCCATGCGTCTATCCGCATTGGGTGCGTCATAAGTTCGGCGTTTATCAACATCCGCCATTTCGAGTGCTCTTAATCTTAATTCTTCAGCTTTAAGTGAAAGCTCTTGCTCCTTGGCTGCTAATTCTTTCTTTTGTAGAATAGTAGCCTCTCTCTTTTCTATAGCCGGGGCTTGTTCAGCAGAGAGGTCGTCTACGGAAATTTTTTCTTCCTCGACGGCATTTTTCAAAATTGTAACGGACTCGTGTCTAGTTTCAGTTACGGTAAGGCCTAATTTTAAACAGGCCTTTTTAAGATCTTTGTACTGTATGTCTTTAATGACATCTTCGAAATCATCCATGTTGGACATTTTTAACTTTAAGCTTTAAAATAAAACTCTTATAAATGAAACTTCCACATTAAAATGCAGCCGCAAATTAATTTACTTTAAATTGAGCAGAGCGAGTTACTAAAAACACTTCTCTCCCAACTCCCGTAAGTTTTTAGCAAGAAATACACTTATTTTAGACCCCTAGCACTCAAGTGTATAAACAATTAAAATACCTTAAAGGCTCTTAACTATAACACTCGGCTTGGCGGCCTTAAGCATATCCTGTGCACACTTACCCCAGACACAATCACTGTGCGGTCAGTCAAGTCCAATCCAAACTTCTCACCTGACGAATGAATAGGCTTGCACACTTGTTACTGTAGTCGTCTCGGGTCGAGGTCGGCAGCCGTACTGGAACGTTGGTTGGCGTCGTCCAAGGTTTACTGGATTGCTGCTACGGAGCCTCCTCTCCGGGGATCGGCGAAGTCCTCCTCATAACGGTTGGTCCACGGCTTGTTGATTTCCAAGTCGGGGAGGGGAAGGGGAGAGAGAGAGAGAAAACTGCTATCCTTGCTTCCTGGCTCCGGAACTGGCTTTGTTGCTGGAGCTGATGGTTTCAACTGTTGTTGTTGTCAGTGCGGACATCTCGGGTTGCATTGATTTTAACTGCAATGCGGACATCTTTTTTCTTGTGACTATAGTGTCGGAGTCACTGACATCTTGGTTGAAGAATTGATCAACATAAATGGCATAGTAGCATGGCAGGGGGGGAAACGCTTGTAGGAACGGCACCTGTTCATCCCACCGCTGCAACCATGTGTAACGGCGGATGCTACGACGGAGTAGGTGCTTGTAGCATCGCCGGCGCCTGGTGTAACTGGATCAGTCTTATTATCACTCTGGGTTGACTTTTGGTACTTATTAGTTAAAACAGCACAACTGCTACAGTCCCGGTGTAGAGAATGGAGCTACGATGTCCTAATAATGTAGGCTAACTAGTAATAATAAGCGGTAACGCTGCCACGAAGGTTGGAAAAGGCTAGCTAAGTTAAATTTGAAGAGAATTGTCTTAAATACTAACTTCCAGCAATCAACGAACTATTAAACCAACGGGCGTTTAAAACTCCTGGTTTTTATTTTTAAACAAACATGTTAAAAGAATCGCACTTTAAATTTTCCAATTTACAACTTAGTTTAGTTTATAAATATGACGTGACTTTACATTAAAATTTGCACACTAGAACTGAGTTTAGTTCCAAACAATTTCAAATAGAAACAGTGTTTTTAGGCAACGGGGATTTCGCAAAAAAAACCCTCTAAATTACGAACAGTCTCGACTGTGTAGTTATAGTAGACCTGAACCTACAGTTATGTTTCGAGTGGTACTCACACTAAATCAAACCGTACCCATCAGAATATCACGTTAGAAAAGGGATGGACACTCCATGAAGTACTGCGCTTCTGTAAATCTAACTGAGCCGACGGCCTTTGTTCACATTAAGCTATGTTAATGAAACGCTGAAAAAAAGCTGGTTTTTTTAGGAAGGGACTGTGAACCCTTATTTTATGGCCGTTAACGTCCTAAATGCCGTTTGGCTTAACGCACCATAAGTTTTACATTCAAAGCTAGGTTAGGTTTAAAATTAAACTATAAATTTTGAAATTTGAGTCCAAAAGATAAACTTTCAATTTAAACTAAGTCATACGAACCAACTACCTTTGCCCGGCATGGCAACAATCGGACCGCGGCATCTCCACTCCCGAACGGCGTAGCTACCTAGCTACCTCTAGCTTTGAAATTCCTGAGCTGTGCTCACGAAATTCTCCTGGGTCCGGGTTTTTATGCTTTCTGCTTGGCAGGCAGGTAGAGGGAAAGGGCGGACCTGTAGGAGAGCGACAGAGGGGTGGAGTGGGGTAAAGGGAAACTCTTGGAGGAGGAGAGACTGACAAAAACCGGCCGGGCTGTCACTACTGGAAGTGGGCATGACGGCGCGGACGGGCAGGGTAGCTGAGCGCTCTGAGTGAAGGGGAAATTGAATGCAGTGTTTTGGTTGGGAAGGGAATTGGGGAAGGGAATTGATGAGGCTGCATTGACAAAGGGAATTGCCGACTTGGGAGCGTTAGAGGCCTGGCTTGGAAGTGCAAGTGAGTTTGAAACTCATAACAACGTGAATTTAGGCCTATAAAAATACAACTACGATATTATGTATCGCAACTATTGAAGGAGGGGGGGGGGGCAACGAGGGTATTGCTCAGAATAAATCTTTTACCTTGGCAACCAGACTGATATTAACAAGGCATGTTTTTAATTGCAGGAAAGCTAGTTTGTTTTCGTTTTTAGTGGTAGGCTACGGTCGGAGTTTGGATGGAGATGCTAAAAACATAAACATAAAAATAAACACTGGGTCCGCTAAAATATACAAACATAAAGGTTTGAGCTCCGGTAGGGTTCATGGCAAGAAGTTAAGTTTAACAAAGTGCTTTTAGCGCAAAAATAAAAGATTAAATATACCAACTTAGTTTTAAATATGCTATAACGCATTTAGGTTAGATTTTTAGTTGTTTGCAGCAGCAGACAAGTGATTTTAACGTCGGACATTTTTCATGAATAACATAAGTCGTCACTTGTTTTATAAATAAAAAATATCGTGAGTAATTTACATGTATGTGAGGTTAAGTACCAGCGAGTGGAAGCCCCTCCTGAAACACAACTAAGCTAGTGTTTTCGGCTTTATGCCTGAAAGAATAAAATACAAAGTGTACAAAGTTTGGCGATTTTTGGAGTGGGATCGCAAGAAACGTTGTTCTTCTGGAATTGAAGAGTTCTGCCCTCAGGGTTTTGGCTCGGCGGTGTTAAGGTGTCCTCACCACGAATGTCTAATACAAGACCACGTTTACAATACGAACTACGTACCTTTTATGGTTTGGAGCTTGGGGGCATAATGGGAATGGCGTGGGAGGGTGCATAAGTACGAAAATATTGTTATAACCATTGTTAGTATTGTCGGCATCGCCTCTCATTGGACAGCCAAAGTTGCGACAATGAGAACGTGTATACTGACGTGCGTGCCTAGACACACACTAGTGTATCACGATAAATCTAAACAACGTTGCAAAGATATTGTATTCACGTCCAATTCATGAAAAATAAACCAACTGTAATAACAAAGTCAAAAACTGGTAAAGAGGCCACCAAGTTGAGAGTAGTTCGGCCCTTCAAAAGAGTGATTTTCAACACACCAAAACTAACTAAATAAAACAAATTACAACAAAATTAAAACCAAACCAAAAACCTATAAAGAGGTGACTAAGTTGAGAATGGTTCGGCCTATTGGCAAAAGATAGTAGCAAATTGTTGAAAACCAATTTCTTGTAGAAGTGGCACTTTATTACACATCTGCACGGTAGTGGAGTTGAGTCAATACACAATTAAAAAAAAAGGAGTGATATCATATCAAAAACCAAAACTAGTAAAAGGGACCGCCAAGTTCCGAATGGTTTGGCCCTTCAAAGGAGTGATATCAACACACCAAAACATTCGCCAACTTAATCGCACCGAATAATACTTTGGACGTTAAATGAAAACTTGAATGTTGATACCGAAAGTAGCAATGTTCTAGTTTTCATTTAACCTTCGAACTATTAAGCGGTGCGATTAACTTGGCGAATGTTTTGGTGTGTTGATATCACTCCTTTGAAGGGCCGAACTATTCGGAACTTGGCGGCATCTTTTACCAGTTTTGGTTTTTGATATGATTGAATTTACGTGGAAAACAAATAAATTAATGTCTGGTGTTTGTATTCACACTGTTCAAAGCAAAGAAATAGTAGTTTATATTTCAGACAGCAAGCGCTTTCCATCAAGAGGCTAACAATTAAAAAAAACTCTCAGCTGTTGTGTCACTCTGGTAGTACAGAAGTCCTCCTTTTTCTCTATCAATTTGGCTATGGAAGTGCCTATTGACCCTGAACACCACCATTGGTCACAATTATTCCAGATAATCGAGGTTCACACAACAATTTATTTGTTTTGCATGTAAGTTCAATTACCTGAACACCATTATTCCAACATCATTGGTCCCATTTCGATTGGATATTGAAGGTTCTACTGTACTTGTGTTAAGAGTATCAGGAAAACTTACTTTATACATGTCATTGTCGTTGTACAGTGTAGCTTCCTGCACACGTCCAGGAACAATGCTGCACTTGTCAGTAACGTTTTTCAAAGGTGCCACGCTGAGCCGTGTGAAGCTGCTGTACATGGTCAGGAAAGCATCATCAGGTTTAGGAACAGCATCCTGCCAATGATATTCATTCTGCCAATGTGAGGAAAGTCCTGATGTGTCTAATAGAAAAAAACAAAATATAAAGGAGTTAGCCTCCATATTGATTGGTGAGGAGACCCAAACACCAAAAATCAAAAACCTAGGGGTTTTTATCGAACTCTACATCGTCCCCGGACTTTGACTTCGAAACCGCAGTGGCCGATAGGCCTAATGTACTAAAAAAAGGACACTGTTTCTTCCCTCACTCTTCAACCAATGGACCAATTCGACTGCAGTTTACACTAAACTCAAGTTTATCTTTATATCTTCAACTCTGTGAAAACAGAACTGCAATAGCTGCAGCCATTATTTTTAAAAGTTCAAAAAGGTCTCTGGTAAAAATGGCCGTTTCAAACTGGTGGCAGTGGTGGGATGAACAGGTGCTGTTCCTGCAAACGACCTCCCATGCTGTCATACTACTATGCCAGTTTGTTGTGAAGAATCGAACTTTCAAACAACAGACGTCAGCAACAAGCTAAAGGTTGCAAACCAGCAGTAAACCACTGCAGATGCCCGCATCACAGTCAAAACGATGCAAAAGACGATTTCCTGAAGCCAAAACAAAAATTGGAGACGGTCATCGAGAACTGCAGCTTCACCACCCCGGACAGCTGTACCCATACGTTTTACAACTTTAAAACAACAACCCGGGGGAACCAGCCAACAACGGATATGGTGCTCCAGTGAACCAGAGGTTTCAAAACCATTCAGTGCCTAAACGTTTTCCACAACCTTGGACACAGTGCAGTAGGTCGACTTCAAAACAATTTGGACGATCAACTTCAAACTCAGGATTCCGACTCTTTGGTGGGGAGGAAGAATGACGGACCCTCAACCGTGAGCAAAAATTGTAAAACGGTTAGTGTACACTTGATGCGCTGTAGTTGCCTAGCTAGTATTTATTTTTCACTTGTGATCATTATTTTACTGTGTTTGAGGTCATGAATCGGGCGTTATTTGTCTCTAACTGGATTTACGGGTTTTTCTTGAGAATTAATTTAAGCGCAGTTAAAACTTAGCGTTATTTTGTGGCGGTAATTTAACGTAATTTCATTTATTTTTATTTGAAAAACGACTAGCCTACCTAAAAATGGCTACTCTTGCCGAAGTTATTGATAAACTTACAAACAAAGATTTAAGCACAGTCTGCCTAAATTTAGGTCTCACCGTAAGTGAGAAAAAGCAGGATACAATTAAAATCCTAGAAGATGCTTTAGATAAGCAAAAGATTTCCCTTGTAGATCTTGAAGACGAATTGGCCGTGCCAATCGAAAAACGTGAGTCTGCCGCTCTCATAAAAAGGCAATTTGATTTAAGAGCCGAAGAATTACGTCTTAAAGCTATTGAGTTACAAAATGAAAGTGCTAGTAGAGATCAAGCCGCAGCCGAAGCCGACAGGGCTCGAGCTCACGATCTCGTGCTCCAAGACCAAGCCGCCCAAATTAGCGATCAAGCTAGGGCGCACGATCTTGCTTTAAAAACGCAAGAAAATTTATTAAGAGATAAAGACCTGGAAATAGCTAGGCTAACAGGTACGGTTGCTCACTCAAACGTAATACCCGTTGTGACGGCCCCAAATCCAGTTAGAAAACCCGGCAAAGTTTCAGATGTTGTGAGATTGCTAACTCCGTGGAGCACTAAGAGTGAAATTAATTCATTAAAAAAAATATTCGAACGACCATGGAAACACAGAGGATTCCAGCGGACGAATGGGTCCTAGGTTTAGAATCCTTATTTGGAAAAGTAATGGTTAAAGTTTGTTCCCAGTTTAGTGCGTTAGAAATGCACGATTACAAAATAGTCAAAAGTAAACTTTTAGAGCGTTTTGTACAAACTAAGGAAAGTGTTCAAGTTCAATTCCGATCCTTAGAGAAAGATCCTCAAATTCAATTGAAGATCCTGAGAACGTTGTTTTCAAGATGGGTGCCCCTAGCTAACATTAATGGTAGTTATGACGAGGTTGTAAACTTAATGTTAATAGAACAATTTTTAAAATCATGTCCTGTGGGGCTCCGCAAATGGCTTCCAGATAAACAAAAAACTGGAACGCTGGAAGAAGCAGCTCGTCTTAGTGACGAATGGACCATTCGAAATAAACAAATTTCGGTGGAGGTAAATCTTAAAAATAGTAGGTCACAACCTGTGACACAGTCTAGTGGTCCTGGTTCAAAACCAAACCCACAACAAAATGGTAATCACAAAAACCATTCGGTAGGAGTTAATCCGACTGGATCTCCTAGTGTAAAAGCAGACTACACTATTGGGGACTCTGCCAGTAGTAGTAGTAGTATTAGTTTTAAATACGAATTAGACAACCTAAGTGTAAAATCTGACCCTAATAAAAATAGAGTTAGGTGTTGTCATATTTGTAACTCTCCAAAACATTTCCGAAACGAATGTCCGGAGCGCAACACTAAAGTTGAGGAAACAAACGCATGTTTTAACATAAATAAAAACGCTCAAAATGTGTTGAAGGCTAGTACTTTCAGTCCGCTGTAGGCTAGGACATCGTGATGTGCAAGACACGACCAGTTCCGTGAACGTCATAAGTATCCTTCCCGGGACAATTTTTTTCCAGTATGAAATGTCGTCCGCAGGGGCGCGCTTCGCGTGCACTATTATATACATCGAGAATTTGTCTAATCAGAAATAGTATGACGCAAGCATTTGTGAAACAAGGAACAAATTATGACACTTGGTTGTTTCACAAATGCTTGCGTCATACTATTTCTGATTACACAAATTCTCGATGTATATAATAGTGCGCGCAAAGCGCGTCCCTGCGGTCGATGTTTCACACTGTAAAGAAATATTGACATAGAAATAGAACGACAGTTCGCATCCATCAGAAATCGCCGCTTTAGCCATGCCGACGTAAATGAACAAGATAATTTCCGTTTACTAATGCTCTGGTCGAAATCAGGTTTTCTTGTTGCGCTCCCATCGTCGCGCGTTGTAGCGGCCTAACCACGGTTGTCAATAGCGTTTTAACGTGTTTTAAAACTTATTTTATAAAAGAAAAAAACGTTTGCGCAAGTTTTCGTTATGATTTACTGAACCGCAACGACGAAAGGAATGGACAGGTAGTTGAATTATGTCGATAGCTTGAAAAGGCGTTGTTCTATATAATTACCAAAAATGTTGCTAGTTCTCCCATCCAAATGCCAGGTAAACCTAAAAATGGTGCAGTGCCCCATTCCGTAAATAGTTTAAATCCCGTAGCGATTAAAATGTTTAAAGCCGCCAGCAAGGCGAGAAAGTCGAGTCAATCAACTGACGCAGCCAAGCGTGACGTCAAAAGCGATGGCATGCGACCCGTTAAAGGAACGGTACTTCGTTGGCCATTTTTATCAAATTTCCTGGATACACTACCGGATGTAGTTTTTTAAGAAATCATCAAACAATTATTAAGTGGTCCACAAGCCCGATTTCAGTGTTAAACGTGGCATTTACCTGTATCTTTCTCATGTTTTCTCGCAGTCCCCCTCCGTTTAGCTAACTCCCGCCAAAACAGGCCAAGCAGCAAACGAACGTCGAGTGAACGATTAGGGACTATATTCGATCGCGCGCAGAATTCGATCGCGCGGAATCGGGAAAGAAACGTGCCATAATAAAGGCACACTGAGAAGCTACGTTCCTCGAGCACTACAGTAGAGAAGATGCAACTACTATCTCAGTTGGCCTTGGCCAAAGTGGAACGCGATCGACGAACCCGTTTTTGCGTGTAAGTCTAAAGAACAATAATGAAAAGTGGTCGAAGTTAATTCCGAGAATAAATTAAAGACGGATAAAGAAATTGCTAGATTTCTTCTTGACTGTTGACTTGCTTACTATCGAAACATAGGGGTATATTATTATCGTCGTATAGTCCTCCTTCGTTGCACCTATGTAATGAAAGGTGGCGGGAGGAGGACGCACGACTTGTTACTTCAAATATATTGCTTATTTAAACCCACAAAACTGCGTTCATTGTTTGTGAAAAAAATTCTTCCACCGACCGTTTTTCGTTCAGTGTTACGGAAAGAAAACTTTTTATTAGGTCAAATTTTTTTTATATAATTGAGCGATAGGCCGTAGTCGTTTCTAGGGATGACTCCCGTCCCCTCCCCGTAAAAAAATACCCGAATGCGGTAAATTTTTTGACACACCTTCTTCCATATTTTCAAAAGTTTCAATTTTTCAGTTTTTATATTCCCCTTTTTTAGACGGAGGACTCTTCGGTTTGCGTGGATGCCGGAGGGGATAAGGCACAAGATGAACTACATACCTAGACTGATAGTATTTTTTTATCCAAAAAAAAATAGATTTTTTTCAGTAGAGAAATTGGCATTTGTTTACTTTGGTGAGTACCAGTACTTGAAAGAAAGACCTTATGATGATGACACTGACAGAATTTTTTAATGTAAACAAAATAGCATCAACTCCTCCCCCTCGCCCCACGATATATTTTTTTTTTTTTATTTGCCACCCCAATTTCCAAAAGTTTCAATATTACAGTTATACCTCCAATTTTTTTTGTCGGCGAGGAGGGAGCTTGGAGGACTTCTTCGGTTGTGGTCGGCGGGGGAACTGCCACAAATTAATGCACTTCTTGATGACATTCACAGTATTTTTTAACGAAACGCATAATACCTTCCCCCCCCCCTCCCTCCGCCAAAAAAAAATCTACCTACCGATCGACCCCTGGCTTTTATTTCAATGTTGCTGCAGCCAAAGTATTTTTCCTTAGGCTAGTATAGGTTATTTTTTCATGTAATTGAACGAGACGCCCTAGTCGTTTCCAGAAATGCCTCGTCTTTCCCTCCCCCTGAATGTACCTCCCCCC
>JAHWFP010268221.1:96830-111806 GCA_023313725.1 Lithobius niger | reverse complement strand
TTTATTTTGTGCCTGTTGAGAATACTACGCTGTGTTTGCGTATGTCCCCAACCCGAACGGCAGCAACTCACATACAACATCGTCTCCTTCAATTGACTTACCTCCCTTTCCCTTTTTTTTCGGCACAAGACCAAATCAGTGGAAAACGTTATGCCCGTTATTGACAACAATTTTTTCAAAATGGGAATTCGCAATGGCAAATTTAGGCAGCACGCAAAGCCGAGCTGCCTTCACATTTCTCTTTTCTTTCCATTTTTCCGCTGTGTCCCTATCAGCCTATTTCCCCCAGCCAACCACATCAGGGCAATCGTGAATAATATGACCATTGCAATGGCACGAAGAAAAGCCACGCAGCAAGTCGTTCCACGTAGGATTCATCAGTAAGCCTTTTTCGCTATTTGTTACTGAACACACCTAGCCGAGGTTAATAGTATGTTTTCTTTATATCGGTAATAATATCAACACATAAAGCAGAATACACAAAAAGGAAGGAAGGAAACGAACGAAAATAAAAACGTTGCTCATGTGTTAACAACGCATCATCTGGAGTATTTACACGGATCGGCGAAAAAAAAGCGACGATCATTTTTATTACTATCGAAATGTTTTAACGTGATAGTCGTTCTTTGTTGCTGTATAAAAAAAACCATATTTAAGCCAAAATCGCTGCTGGCAGATAAATAGTATTCAGTCGCAGATGCGATAAAAAAAATTGAGGTAGGTATTATGGACACAGTACTGAACACTGCGTCAAGATGAATTTCTCATCGTTAATTTTTTACGGAGAAAAATAGGTCACCAACAACGAGTGTTCCCTCAGCCAAAACTCCACTTAACCCAAACTTAACACATCAATATGAGCTGACATTTTCAAGTGTAAGTACTATTCCAGGCGGCAGAGAAAATAATGACAGATTCGAACATTTTTGTAAATTATGATGATGTCATTGTAAGTAAAATGTGACTTAAAACTATAACACATGTAGCAAGCCCTCCATCGACCAGTTTTGTCCTTGTAAATACTTACTAGGGACCTGTCACGGATCCGCTCGTGAGCAAATCATTTATCAATTGAGAACATATCTTTATAATTTTTTAACGGCAATTAACCAATGGGAAGCCAGTAAACGGCAGCCACCAGCCAATCACGTCTCATAAACAAAGATAAAATTAGTACACGGTATTTTATCAGATAAAACTGTCAGCTTTGTCCTTCCATGTTGTTATTACGATCGAATCGTCTGGTTTCCTGATCTCAGCCACATAACGCAAGTATGACAAACTACACTTAATATGCTAAAAGATTTATAAACAAATACGACGTACCGGATAGTCACGTGAGACACGATTTGACTTCCTAGCAACGCAAGAGAAGTCTATAAATACCTTGGTGACAGAACGATCAGACAGCATCAACTTTCTGCCCAAGTACATTAGGCCTATTTACCGCTAATATTCGAAGCGTGGCGGTAGAAGCAACTGCAGTAGCCTACGTAAAATTGATATTCGAAGCGTGGCGGTAGAAGCGCCTGCAGTAGCCTACGTAAAATTTTAAATGCGTTACTTAATTAAACGTAAACAGTTGAAAATAAATTAATAATAATTGTTGTAAAACTTGGTAATGTTACCGATCATATCCTATTTTAAATCTAGGAAACAAAATTGTCAGTAAAAATTATAAATACGTATTTACTTCAGTTAATGTTCATCCTACACAATCGTCAGCTTTCACGGTGAGTTAGGCTACTTTTCGCAACTTTGTGACAGATTGTTTGGGAAGCAAAACTATTTAGGAAACGGTATATTCTCCTTTTTATATGCCACTCGAGCGTGGTTTAAGTATCGATAAATGTTCTCAACCACTCGTTACATTCCGAAGTTGATAAAAACATCTCGCGCAAGCGAACAGTATTTTTTGAGCTTCGGAATGTCACTCGGGGTTGAGCACAGTTATCAATAAAAAAAAACTAGGGAGTCGTGACATTACTACTGAAAAAACGTTATAAATTTGTTAATACTACACTATTTAACCGTGTTATTTCTTTTCTTTATTTGCGCTTTCACTGTCGTTTTCTCCTTAGATTCAGGCCTAACATATAAAGAATTAGTAAAACCCGATCTGAGAATGCGCTGTCTGTCTGCCTCATTCCAATTATGATCGTTTACTAATATCGATACCATATCTACTTGCGATCGGATTTTCTGAGATCAAATGGCTCAAAAATGAAAAAGGTTTTATGCTAATAGATTGCCAAATAAAATTGCGTAAAAAGTTGCAAAGTGTGATGGAAAAATAACAAAACCTGTTTGAGAAATTTCACGCACGTGTAGTGGCTCCTGCGCAGAATATGGGTTTTACTTAAATAAATATCCTGCAGCGCAGTTCGTATAGTAGTGAGTAAATAGCACCTATATTGTTGTAGACATATATGATTTATGGATAGGTGTGCACAATTTGTAGCCGTGAAAATCACGCATCCGTTAGGAGTAAATAAGATGTCCAAGGCCTCTATGGAGAACAGCGTCACGGTAGACGTAAAACATTACAATGAAAACATGGAGACAAAACATGCGGTGGAGGTGGAGGAATGAAAGAAACAGTGAAACACTATGGAACTAAGCTGGTGAAAGGCAAAGAGCTAAAACTTAACAATGTTACTGTTACTAACACTACATTAAATGACCCAACATAGGCTTGCCTATAATACAATTAAGGCAAAACTGCTTGTTTGGATAACTTATTTTTCTTGTCAGCGTAAACGAGAGACGTTGTAATCATCTGTCTCAGGATGGGCCACATCTTTCTGGTGCGTGGAATCCTGGTACTTGGAGGTGATGCACCTCAGTGAATTCCTGTTTTCCAGCATATAGTACCACACATTTTAGCCTTCTTTCCAAGCAAGGTGATCATTCAAAAATACTGGGATAGCACAAGATGATCCCCAGTATTTCTGGATGATAATCCAGGGAACCTTGGTTAAGTCATTCAGTTCTAAACGAATTCACGCTCTTAAACCAGTTTAGCTTGTCATCTTTCGTTCTGAGTGCTACAGATATTCATTGCACTTGGTTTAGATTGTGCTTATATGCTCTATGTTTCTCAGGAGCTGCATCATCTGCGTTTATTCTCCGTTGGTTCTTCTGCCATATTTGATGGGTTTATGCTTCGTGGATCTGTAGCAGTATCTGAGTTCGATATGCAATTATGGGTGAGCAGCAGTTGACAGCAAAGTGAGCGTGGAGTTTAGGGTTGAGTGAGAGATCAGGACTTGGGGTTGAGTTATAGGGTTTGCGTGAGGGTTGAGTGGGGGTTGTTGAAATCTGAAGCTTACAGCTCGGTTCCTCTAAAAACAACCTAGCAACCCTGTAATTACTACCTCGTATCAACATCTCTGAGATGATAATCGTCTACAAGATTTATGATGTTCTTGAAATCAAGTTCCTGTGGCTAAATCTCTGGACGATCATCGTAATTGGCTTTGTCGCCATCTTGTTGCTATGACCGTGAGATAATACGTTTCCATTATGGATTGTGACGTTGTCTCCTTTTGGCCTTAGATCGACAAGGACGGGGCTTTACTTTCAACTAACAAAATTTCAGTAGAAAACACAGTTAAAATGGTCCTCTTTTCCACCCGTTCGTTCACTTCTCTTTCCATGTCAGTGTCCCCCTCCCCCCGCCTCCTCAAAAGGAAGCAGGGCTGGGGGTTGGGGGGTTAAACAATTCACTCCGTTTACCAACAGAATTTGTTTGGCGTTATAGTTTCATTAATTACTGTACATTTACACAAATGTATAGGGGGACAACTTATTAATAAATCATAGTAAGAATAATAAGTAAGTAATACGTATTTGCAATAACCGCCCTGCAAACTAGGTCGCACTAGGCCTGGCAGAACTAAAAGATAACTAAAGTGTGTATTAAAATATACATGACGCCCAAAACACGTTATTAAAACGACAAAACTTTAAATTAATTATACGTGTAAAAAAAATCTGGATTCAGCAGTGAGAACCAATTCATTGCATGAAGAGTGAAAGCATTGGTACGAATGGAAACTGAAAAGTATGGGGTGAAGTATGGCAATCACACGGTTACGACTTTTTGTGCAAGGCCAACAGAGACAGGTGAGCTGAGAGTGGAAGCAAATTAAGAGAAGTGTCAGTCAGTAGCTATGGTGCAAGAATGGGGCAGGGATGTCTGAAGGTTAGGGTTACTATCTTATGTGCCAGAGATCCTAGGTTCGGCCATGATCTCAGCCACCCCTGGCATTTTCGGGAAGGGACGGACCTTGTGATGCCTCGTGCTCTTGTCGATTGTGGCATGTAAAAGATCCTATATGAATTTCCGATTGGAATTACTTAGAAAAATTGTCCCTCTCGCCTTCTGGCATTATGGCTCGGCTGGGAACACGCAAAACCTCCAAAGTATGGTGCAAAATGAGGCAGGGAGAGGAATAATGTAGTATTAGCACATGCCACTCATTCATCCCTCAAAATTTGCCATCTTAAGCAATGGCTCGATGTCGCCTTAATGGCAATATGAGCCTAATAACCAAGGATCGGTTGTGTGCAGGTATACAGAAGTACATTTGTGAACGTCATTAGTACATTTGATGCTACACCAATAAATAAAATGGTCGCTAGCTAGCTACATAAACTAAATGGTGAAATCCTGAGTGGACATCTAGCTCATGTCCTGCAGCTCGTTGCTCTTGCCTCTTGCTTGCATTATATTCTTGTAATCCCCGCTGAAAGATGTAATCCTCTCCAAAGCCCTTGCTTGGCAATATGTTATCTGCTTCTTTGTCCGCGTAAGTGGGGCCGTCAAAGCGGCCATTGTTCAGCTGCTCGTGGGGCGAGGGAGATGTGACAAACGAACGCTATCCTCTTAATAGCGCTGCCATGACAACACCTTATGGGTTCGGTCAGCCAGTGGCAACAAGTAATACTCTTACTATTTCATTGTCTTCCCTCTAGCACATAGATCGTGCCTGCCAGTTGAACGATGGGGCCTATTTCTGCTGCTACAAGAAAAGCATCGGCTACCACATTCTTCCCGATGGTGTTCTCCGTAGCTCTGCAAGCAGTTTCAACAAACAGTTCTGCAGACAACAAGTCACATGATTGGGCACTGAATGATTGCTTACTATCTCAGCACTGATGCAGGGGTATTGTTTGTTGGTTTAGTGCCTCAAAGTTTTTCAACACCCCGTATCAACTCTAGCAATTAAATGCCAATTATGGTCTGAATATTCCAGTAACATTGCAATAAGAGTTAATCTTTTGCCCGAAAATCAAAATCAAAAGAAAGTGAAGTAGATGGCGACATCAGAGAAAGCACAGCAAACCATAGGTAAAAATAAAACGAAACTGGAGAAGGACATGATAAAACGGAAACTCTGAAAAAGTTTGTTTCTTCCTTTTTAATACAGGAACACAGAATGAGTTTCAATGAAAGTATGAAATGTTTGAAGAAACATGCACCGGAAAGGACTAGGTGATGCACAGTATACTTAGATCTGAAGGCAGAATCAATACAGGGTGTTTCAGAATAAAACCGACAAACTTCCAGGGGATACTCAGGAAGTAAAGAAAAGTCGAAAACTTCGCTCGCTCATTCCGCGTCGTCTCACTACGCTCGAGGAGCTTTCATGCTGCAACTCTTGTGCTGCTGAGACATTCCACGTCTAAAACGATCAAGCAAATGGTCAGAATGCAGTACGCGTTTTTCGTAAGGCTTCACTGCATAAACAAATGATAACCAAAAATAATTCCAACAGTCTGACCATCCAAGAGCTATGTGCGCGTCGATCCATGCTTCCAGTAATTTCTTTGATTCCAAGAGCATCACAAAATCTTGTGCTGATTATTTCGACGCAAACTAATTGTAATTATTGCTCACAGTTCGTCCATCACATTCCTAAGCGCGCCTGCATTTCATCTATATCATTCAAAACGTACGATTTGTTTGTTTGCACATTTGTACGTCTTCTCCTCCAGAAGTAAATCCCCTACGAAGGTGAGAGATGAACGAATGAGAGAGAGACACACATTGAAAAAGTTTACTTTACGTGAAAATCGCTAGCTCTGCTCGCTCAATCCACGCACCACCGTGCTTCAGAAACACGTTAGTTTGGCACCCTTTTAAAACCAGGTTTCCTTACTTCAAGTCAGTTGATACAAAACCAATTTTAATATCTATATGTGTGACGTTGCAAAATACGTCGTCCGTTTGGGTTATTTTTTGCATGCATTCTTCTCCAGATCATATCAGTGCATAACTAATAGCTTCAAGACGATCCATGATTCATGTAATTTCTATGTACTGATTATTTCGATGTATTGATTAGTTCGACGCAAAGTAATTGCAAATGTTGCTCACGATTCGTTCGTCACATTCCTCAGCATATCAACATTTCACCTGCATTTGTTTTATTTGCACGTTTGTACGTCTTCTCCTCCAGAAGTAACCCCTACGAAGGTGAGAGATGAAAGATTGATAGAGCAAAGCGAAACACACATTGAAACGGTTTAGTTAACGTGGAAATTAATCTGGTTTAGTTAACCAGGTCTCCATGCATCAAGACAGTAATACAAAACCAGTTTTAAGATCTATATGTGGTGTGTTGCAAATTACGTCGTCCTTTTGGGTTATTTTTTCCGTGCATCCTTTTCCAGATCATCTCGCTTCGCTCGAGGACGTCATGAACAAACATCATGAGGGTTAAAAAAAAACTTTGACGTTAGTTTTCAGGTTCTTTCGCTTATCTGAGGCTCATAATATCAAGTTACAGTGATGAAAATAGGCCTACACTGAGCGCAATTTAATTATCTTTCTTTTGGTCCTACTCCTATCTTTGTACCTGCTTTGGTTCCAGAGGAGTAGTAAGTAAGTAAGTAAGTAAGTTTATTACAACAAACAATTGCAGTATAACAATACAGTATGTGCCCACATCCCACAAGAGCTGATGCCCGCGTGTGGCATGTAGGTACCATACAAGAAATTATAAAACAAAACATTGTATAAAAAGAAAAAGTCGCTGCAAAACTTTAGTTACAACATGTAATTAATAATAGAATTATTTAACTATAAACATAAAACGAATTATAAAATAATGGGAAGGTAATGGATTGACAAGGTAAGACATACTTATTGCGAAAGAAAGTTTAGCTTACAATTTTGAATAACTTTTCTGTAGACTCAGTAGTTAAGCCCAGTAGCCATTTATACAAGGATTTTTGGAATGGATAAACATCAACAATTTCTTTTAAGTTGTTTGGTATGCTATTGTATAGCTTGCTGCCAAGGAAATAGCTGCATTTATGTAATCTTTCTTTATTTACTTTAGGCTGGATAACGTAGTTGTTCGATTCACTCCTAGTGTGGTAGTTCGTTAGTAAACGAGTTGTAGCATGAGTATTATTCTTCCGAAAACTAATTATAACTCGATACGCATGTAAATGGCGAACTGGCAGAATACCTAGCTGCTGAAAAATAGGTAGCGAATGTTCATTTTGTTTTTTGAAAGTCATTACTCTGACGATCTTTTTTTGAAGCATGATAACTGGAGCAACAGCGTTCATATACGTTCCACCCCAGCATGTAACAGAATACTGTAAGTATGAATGACCCATGGCAAAATAAAACATTTTTAGCGTGTCAATTGAGACATGCTTTCTGAGATAGTATAATTTACATAACAGAGCCCTGAGCCTACTAATAACTGTACTAATCTGACTCCTCCATTTTAATGTGTTGTCCAAGGTTACACCAAGGTAATTTACATCATTCACTTTTTGGATTGGAGAACAATCAATCACACGGCAGGCTTAGCTGCATTGAACAATTATGCATTTTTTAATTATTAACAGTTGGTTCATCTTTCTCTTTCAGTGAAAAATGAATGTAGTTACTTTTAGTAACGTTTAAGGTTAAAAGGTTCTCGATGAACCAGTCTCCGATCAAAACGAGGTCTTGTTCAATATTTATTGAGGCTTGTATTTTATTTTTGTTAACCGCAAGAAGTGCAGTGTCATCAGCAAAAGAAATAATACTAGAATGAGTCTTTAATTTGTAAATATCGTTAATGTAAATCAGAAAGAGGAGTGGCCCTAGAACTGATCCTTGAGGCACTCCTGAGGTCACCAAAATATTGTCACTAAAATGATTTCCGATTTTTGTGCATTGTGATCTGTTTGATAAGTAATCCTTGAACCAGTCGAGCGTGAAGCCTCTGATTCCGTAACGGTCTAGTTTCTGTAACAATCTGTTATGGTTAGCAGTGTCGAATGCTTTTCATTAAGTCTAGAAAAATTTCCACAACAACACTGTTTGAGTCCAGTGCAGCATAAGTTTCCATAAGAAAATTTTGGATAGCATCTTCAGTACAACAATTTTTCCGAAAACCGTATTGGTTGTTATGGAGAAGATTATTTTTTTCCAAGAAACCAGTAAGTCTGTTTTTTATGGCCTTTTCGAGGAGTTTTGATAAAATTGAGAGTAATGCAATGGGCCTATAATTATTAGAGGTACAAATAAACAAACACACACGCACGCACATCACACGTCCTTAATGATATAGATTGACAGATTCAGTAACGTCACAGTATTCTCATACAAACAGAACAGTGGCGTAACTTCAAAATTTGGACCCGGAGGCCGCAGTGCGGTGAAGGGCCCCACTTCATACAAAAAATTCACTTATTGGCACACGAGGAGAGCCCAGTGGAGGGCCCCTTTCATTAAAAAAAATTGTAGTTTTGCCACACAAGGCAAGAGTCCAGTGGAAGCCTCCCCCTCTCTCCCCCACCTTAAAAAAAAATGCAATTTTATTCACAAGGCGAGATCCCACTGCATGCCCTTCACACAAAAAATAGCATTTTTTTTTGCCACATAAAGCGAGAGCCCAGTGGAGGCCTTCAAAACAAAAAATTAATTTTTTCCACATGCGGCAAGCCCCCCGTGGTGCCCGACCCTCCCGCCCCCCCCCACCCTTCTTCATAAAAAATAAAACTATTAAGTTTTTGCAGCGCAAGACAACTAACTTTTTTCACGAAACTATAGCATTAACTTCTGATATTTTGCGGTTACAAACAATTTTAAATTGGGGCCAGTGAGGGGGCCCCCAAGGTCGGTGGGCCCGGAGGCGGCTGCCTCCTCTGCCTCATTGTAGTTACGCCACTGAAACAGAAACAGGATATCACAATAATGCTGCATAAGTGGACAAATAACTGGGCTGCCCTAGATGTCACAGTATTTTTATGCAAACGGGAAATCACAACAATGCTCTATAAAACCGGCCAATTTATGGGGGAAGTTGACATGAAGAAGAATGGTGAGAACCGTAGGCATGCAATCAACAGATGGAGCAAAGATTGACTTTTACAATTACCAGTACCAATCCAGCAATTGCCGTGTTAGATCGTTTCTAACACAGCAAGTATTTGGAAAATGTTCTCACATAATGTCCTTGTGCCTGTGGACAGCAGAACAGGCTTTTAGTTGTTTCACGATAACTGCATTAAGGTCCTCTCTAGAGTTTAAACCAAATGACCACCTTTCAGTCCCTTGGCAGTTGAACGCATATCCATTGGCTGTGATAGTGATCGCAGCTCACGTAAGAATCGATATCGTAGACCAATATATTCGTATATACTACCGTCCTGTGTTGCCCGGGTGTGTGTACATACAACAGGACATATCAGGTTGTGGGTTTGGAGGTGGCACATTAAAATGCGTTACAGTTTAATAGCCAAATTTGTGTTGTTATTCAGATCGTAACTTGCCCGTTCGGCGCAGTCGTGGATCAACGATCTCGAAAAGCGATCAGTCCCGCAACGCATGCGGACCCGCAATTCGGTTGACAAACTCGGGGTTTATGCAGCGTGAAGATTACTGCGAAAGGATGAACCCGATCGAGATAGACATAGTGGAGACCACATCCGGGGGATTTAATAGATCTCCTGGAAAATACATCATCAAGGGGCATCTCCGATTTATATCATCCCTCGATACGGACGCTGCCTATAACTTAACCATTTACGATAAATATCGTCCTCAACACAGAGTGTTGACAACAGCTCGCTACGAAGGCATAAAGTCTCTGACGCACGACCTCACCTGACCTTAACCCTAAATCACACCGAGCTATGGTATCGGCGCAAATTTGAACGGCACAGCGATTATAATAGCGATATAAATTTTTGATTGACTATCGCACCTTGATGATGGGATAAGCCAACGTCTTTAAATTTGATCGATTCTGCGACGGACAGTTTACGGCGGGGCCTATCGTCTGTAGCCAAACAAAGGCAATTTAAGCAAAACGCTGTAAACGTGTGGCAACTTTGGTGAACAGCACCGTGAGGAGATGATACCACATCAGTTCCTCCAACTTTGCAGATAGAATTATGATTCATTCCTAAACGGTAAATTAGAGATTGTCTCCCGTTTGTTGGCGCCTTTTGGAAGGCGAAGATACGCCTGGGAAATCTGGTGATAAAAAAAATCGGGTCGCACCTTAAAAAAATAAGAATAATGCCACCTGCACCTAAGTATGACGTGTAAAAAATAATACCATGGTAAAATTTGTAAAATTAGAGTACGTACTGTACTCAATTTGCAGTGACGTTGATAATACGCATGGAAACGCTGCCAGGGATAGGCTACATGATTAAAAAGAGTGATGGACTGTAATGATTTGGTTGGAACTACTAGACTACTTCCTGGCTACATTCAGAAACCAGAAGCGGCTTGACTGTCATGCCAAGATAGAAGCTTTAATATGTCGGGATCCTTTGGGTGCATGTAAAACCCATCCACCTGCATAAAATAAACAATAAACAACTTCACCCTCAAAGAAAAAAAACAATGAAATCAAAGTTACATTAATACTACTAACATGGGTTGCTGAGGCAAGCGACAGCAAAACCGGAAGTAGGGTATGACACTAGCATAAAATATAATCAGTGAAAATTTAAAGGTACGCTGGGGGCCCTTTGAGGGTATATCATTGGGGTTCAGGGCTGATGCGATTTATTCTGCTAAGAATGACTTGTGTACCAAATTTCATGCTTCTAGCTCGATCCGCAATAATTTGTTGGTAGCCTCAGGGAAGGCCGGGGGGGGCCCGGCGACAGCCTCAGGGGGGAGCATTGGGTATATTTCATGGGGGTTGCATGGCTAGTGCGATGTGTACTACTAAGAATGACTTGTGTGCCACAATTCAACCTTTTAGCTCGATCTGCAACAATTTGTTGGTCAAGCAACATGGGGGAACAGGGGAGCACTAGGGGGGGAGGGTGCCTTTAGGATATTTCATGGGGTTCCACGGCTGTTCGATTTGTAATGCTTAGAATAACTTGTGTATCAAATTTCATGCTTTTAGCTCGAATTACAAGAATTTGTCGATCAAGCCCAAGGGGGGACACGGAGGGAAACGCATTGGAGGTCCTTGGGGGTATTTCCTGGGGGTTCCATGGCTGGTTCGATTTGTACTGCTGAGAATGACTTGTGTACATAATGTTATGCTTTCAGCTCGATTTGCAAGAATTTGTCGATTAAGCCTCAAGGAGGGGAGCACAGGCAGGCACTGGGGGCCCTTTGAGGGTATGTCATCGGGTTTCCAGTACTGATTCAATTTAGCTGCTAAGAATGACTTGTGTACTAAATTTCGTATTTTTAGCTTGATCTGCAAGAATTTGTTGTGGGGGCACGAGGAAGTGCTGGGGGGGGGGGGGGGAAGCACTGGGGCCCTTAGGGGTATGTCATCGGGGTTCATGGCTGGTTCGGGGGTAGCGTGAGAGGTTACCATGCTCCTTCAGCGGCTATGGGAAATATTCTGGGCATTTCATGACAATCTTTTGGTCCCTGCGATGATCGGAGGTTTCCCGGTTCAAATCCCCGAGTTGGCTCCTACCAGATATTCTTTCTTCTAAAAAAGTCTGGTAATGTTCAAAATTGAGCCGGTTCAGCCATACGAGCATTAAATTGCTTCGGCTTAGTTAAGGCTCAAAGAAATTAATAATAAAAAAAAGTACCATTATCCCTTTTGATTGGCATCAAGATAACGCAATATAGCTAAAATTATTACGCACTTCACTATGTAGCCAGGTTTCAGAAAGTCATAAACAAGAAAAAAGTCCATATTGAAAGCTTACCACATATAAGCTGTTTTTAACGTTGGAGTTATGCTATCATCCTAGTGTTCCTTTACTACTGCGTAACTAACACATTTGTATTGTGTACAATGATTCCTGCAAATCGTGGTTAGAATTATCTGCATCACTTGTCGGTGACCTAATTGTTTAAGGTAGGTAAACGAATTAAGCAAATTAACCAGCATAATTGCATCATGATGTCTCACTAATTGTTCTTGTACAATGGAGAATCGAAGAATAGGCATCTACATCTTTTCTATTACGTAGGACCACTCGTTCCGTGTCGCCGATGTCGGTGTCTTCTTTGACCCTATGACTCAACGTTCCACTTTAGTAGCCAGAATGCAGTAAAGTATCGGTTCACCTTGCGTCTTCCTTTCACTCGTTCCGAAATATCATCTCGCATGATGCGGTCTTTCTGTCAGTCCCGTTATATTGGGGAAAAAACACACACACACACATAATGGAATTTGCGTCGGCGAAGATCAAAACGGCTCTTGATGAAAAAATATCTCGTAAGCAGAAAAAGATTTATAAAAACAAACAAAAAATTGTTAATATTTCTTTGTCGAGGCTACTTGATCAAATTTAGAGTCCACTTTTTACCGTCACACTGTCTTTTCATCATGTATTTTAAAAGTAAATAAATAAATACCGTACATCGCCTTTGGGCTGTTAAAATCGATTCTATAAAAACAGAGGGTCGGCCGTAACAAAGTTATAATTCGAATCTTACTTCTGACCAACGGGTGGGGGTTAGGGGTTGTTTAGGTCTAACTCCACAGCCGAAAACTTGGCATTATGCGATCATTCAACGTACGTGATCTGGGTCCGGTCTAGCATTAACACGGTCTAGCCTTTATTCTCATTTGTTCACGAATTAAATGGGTTAAGGTCAGAAATCGAGAAACAACATAGTTACAGCGCTGCGTCCCGACGCTTTGCCAGGGCTGTTAATAGGCGATTTACGGTAAATGCTTTGAAACCTTAGTACTTAAACAGGACAGAAAGCCAATTGGGCGCGAAAAGTGTTAAATAAATACGGATGCAAATCTCGTTACGTTGCCTTTTGGACTTAAATGTCAGACTGCATGAGCGGGGAGTCGAACCCACGACCATTGAAACCAAAGAAACCCACGACCCCACGACCATTGAAACATACAGGCCGGACCAGTATGGCTAAGCGGTAGGACTCCGGTCTTTGGTTTCCAAGGTCGTGGGTTTGATTCCCCGCTCAGGCAGTCTGACATTTAAGTCCAGAAGGCAACGTAAATAGGTTTGCAACTGTATTTATTTAGTACTTAAAACGCACGAATGGTCGATCTTCTCACAAAGTGCTTCACACTTGCACATGAAAGCCATTTTTTTAAAGAAAGGTAATGATTCAGATTTCACCATCTGAAAAGAAAACATAAAACACATCACTTTACGCTCACTCCCAAAGCAATCGGACCTAGACAGCAGTGCGGGAATGCCGCATCAAAGCCACGCGTTTTATTACTGGGACGTAAGAATGAAACAGGCTTGATTGCATTAACGACAGTTGGCCATTAATTGGGAGGTTTGACATGCTCCCGACCGCAGCTGTAGCACCGAAAGACAATGGGATAATTTTGCTAGGTAATTTCGATCAAAAATTCCTGGCACCTTTTGCATGTCATAGTCGACATGAGCACGAGGCATCTCAGGTCACTTCTTATAACTTCTCTGGTCATTAACTGACAGTTACAGTAATTGACCTGTCACATTTAATTCCAGATGATCTCGTTTGATGTGAGGAGTAATGTTAACACACTGGGTAGTAAAAAGTTGCCTCCTGACAAGGCAAAACTCACAACAACCTTGTAATGCACATGTATTTAATTTTCAGAGCTGTAATTTTTGCTCCTTGTTCACAATGATGATGCCTAAAAAGTTTGAAAAAGCATTAAGGAATGGGTTAAACCACATAGACAACACAACATCGTGGATGCCTCCAGTTGTGTTGTCTACGGGGCTTACCTCATTCCTTAATGTTTTTTTTTCATACTTTTTAAGCATCATCAGTGTGAACAAGGAGCAAAAATTACAGCTCTGAAAATTAAATACATGTGCATTACAAGGTTGTTGTGAGTTTTGCCTTGTCAGGAGGCACCTTTTACTGCCCATTCTCGCCCACTCACAAATTAAGTTACTGTTAACACACTGATTACGAATTTCATTAACGAAGGACGTTTGGCATATACGTAGGGCTATTACTTGAATTTGAGACTCTCTGTCTGTCTGTCTGTCTGTCCTAGCGATTCTTTTCAAACCGTTTGTTAGATCGCGATGAAACCTGGTATGCACTTAGGTCTGCATGGGTCTTGGTGCTGTTCAAATTTTCAGCCTTTTCTGAGCACGGCAACACGGACGTCCTAATCAATCGCCATGCTATTTCATAACCAGCGCCACTAGCGATAAAGGCGAAGGCGACGGAGTTGGATTTGTTGAAGTTCAGTTTCGGATTCGATTAGGCCGCTAAAAATTAATTAAACCGTTTTCGGGATTAAAGAACTTCAAATGAGGGTTGGTGATAATAAACAAAACCCCTGGACCACGGGATGATGCCCTCCATACATTTAATTACAAGCACTAAAAATTTCAGTACCTTCCCAAAACCTTCATCAGTAAAACACATAAAAAATATTTTAAAAAAACACAGCACTAACCGCTATAGGTCTTGACGTCGCACCTATAGCGATTTGTACTGTGTTTTTTTTTATGTGTTTTACTGATGAAGGTTCTGGGAAGGAACTGAAAATTTTAGTGCTTGTAATTAAATGTATGGAGGGC
>JAHWFP010268221.1:80163-90512 GCA_023313725.1 Lithobius niger | reverse complement strand
TGGCTAACAATCGCTGATTTCGTTCGCTTCGCTCACTCAATCAGCGCATCCCCTTCAGTTGTTTTGTTTATCCCTGCACCTTCCCCTTAACCTTTCAAGATTTCATTGACATTTAGTCATGCAGAAACCGCCGAAGGTCTCTGTTACTAAAACAGCAGAACGCGAAGCAGTTTATTTTTGGGTTATTAACAAAAACCCCGTTAGCTCGTGGATGCTCGTATTGTTGCGTAACCATCATCTAACGTGCATCCGTTTATTCTTACGCAATTCACGCGGCAACGTTAATGTTTCCTTGTTTTGTCCTTCGTTGCAGTTCAGTTTTTAGTTCGTCCAAGCTTTTACAATAAATCTAAAGACCAGTGTTGATTGTTCAAGACATTATTGCTTGAAATCTTTAGTTGCAACTTGGAAAAGAATCGAAATTTAAATTCGCTGATGGCGAATTTCAAAACCCTCCCACGCATTTTTCCTGACCCCTACAACTCTCAAACCAACAAAAGGACCATGCTCAGCTCACAATGCATCCGTGTGCCAAAATTCAGGTTCGTAGGCCTTCTCAATTTTGCGCTAGCCATGAGCAAAAAGTCTATGGGATTTAACATGGGAGAAATCTTATTAGCTAACTAGCTAGCTAGCCAGCCTGCGAACTAACTAGACAGTAACATAAAAACAACGTTATTGACATATCTTTTTCTCTATGATTGGTGGACACTCATCTTTTTAATTTTAGTTTTTCTTAATCTCTGACCCTTCCCCTTACATTTTCCACAATTTGAAACATTTCTGTCGCATTGGGATTTATCCTCAACATGCCAAAATATGCTTTCAGTTGCTTACAGTTAACAGACACATGTCTGCTAGTGGGCCGCCTTTTTATCGTTAACAATCAATTTTTTAACAATCGGATATCTTTAATGGGATGATCTACTGTTACTTGGCGGCGACACACTAGCGTGTGTCTAGATAAGCATGAAATTTGCTTGTGTCATTGCATTTTAGCTTCATTCTGAAATACCCCTTCAGACAACAACGAAACTATTATTTCGCCAAACTTTCTTTGCTACATTGTTGGGAGAACCCAGAGAATCCACTAATGGGGTCTCTTGACAATGGCTTTGTAACAATGGTTCATTGTTCGGAATCCACGCCGAGAACCATATGCGTGTGGTATAAGCAAGAATACCAAGCAGCGGTGAAGAAAAGTAATGCTGCAGTTTGTGTGTGTTTGCTTGTTTATTGATTTTGTGTTCCATGCATTAAGTGTTGTTTTGTTTTTTTAACGTGGATGATTAAGTGTCAGCATGGTTGTCATCGTGTTGAAGGACTGTTACTTGGAGTCAAATTTTGGTGATGCCGCAAAAGACTTCCTTTTGAAGTCGGGGAACTCCTGAATTATCCATTTGACTTTGGAATGAGAACAGTTCCTTTCCTTCCCCAGGTTTAGGGTGTAGAAAATCTGAAGTGAGTATAAGGGAGTTGCAGCTGACTCCTCGCAGCAGTGGAAAGAGTCAGTTCGTATTCCTTAGTTGGGGATGATAGGTGCGACGCGTTACCAAAAATCGCTGCAGATTTTAAATGCAGGAAATCACGTTACCCATTGGGCACATAGCCTCGCATATCCTTCCCGTCAATATGACACCGTTTCCTTTTTTTTATTTCGTTTTTTTTTAAGAACCACGTGTTAATCAAATACTTTCTACCGTCGATCAGATTACGCTCAAACTGAAATACGAAATATCGTCAGCTTCCTCTTCTCCGGTGACGTTACCACGGGAAAGACAGGAAAGAAAGTAAAGAAAAAAAAACGTGACTTCTACAAAATAATTTTAATGCTGAATTCCCTCAAGTTTTATTGTACGAGATTAGATTTGTGGGGAAGGCTGCTTATCCGGTCTCAACTGAATTTCCTGTTTGAGTTACGAGTGGTGTCTTATTTCGTAGTGAATCGATCCCTTCCGCGATTTCTAACTTGCCCATGTCTGTGTGCTCATGCATTAGTCATGCCAAGTAGGCTTCCGGAGTTTTAATCTGGCGAAACGTTGGATCGCTTGCCAGCTGACGTCGTCGTATTTTGTCCTGGCGTGATGATGAATTATCGACCAGGTGGAGTTATGACGTCTTCTTCTCATTTGGACTGGGGGATGCTTTGCTGACGTCACTTTCCTATTTCTTTTCTGCTGACCAAGTTTCTAACACGTCGTACAACTGACTGTCTTTTGAACCCCCCAATTTTTTTTCCTTCTTTCCCTTTTTACGTTTGTTCAAAAGAGGCTCTCGACAGTTGTCGAATTTTTTTTTCGATTGTAATTTCTGAGATTTGAGTTTTCTGAGACGATGCTACGGAACGGTATCCTGATAACATCTTTATTTTATCCTATAAATAACTCCTCTACTGTTTTCAGTAATTAAGACATTGCATTACAACAGCTGGTGCAGGGCATCTAGCATTAGAGCCGGCATATTCTTTTAAATGCTTGTGTGGGGCCCAAGTTCCTTTTCCTGACACGAGTTCATCCCGGAGTTATAGTCTGCACAGAGTACTCGGTTGCTCTATGCAAGATATATACAATTTACTATGGTTGTTTCATGTCTTTGTTTATTTTAAAACAATTTAAGTATGTCATCAGTTTAAAGGATGTCATCAATATCAAAGATGGTTGCCAACAGCGTTGCATTCTTTTCAATCCTAGTGGGTTGAGTTGGGCCAGTTGCGGCCAGTAATTTGGGGCAGAAGTATCCATCGAAGCCGCAGACAAAATCTAACGAACTTGTATCATCGCAATCATTCTACCATTGATTCTAAAGCAGCACCGTATAATTTTTACTATTAAAAGCATAATTTTTATTATTACAATTTAATAAAAGGTCTAGATTTTTTTCTGCATGCTTGTGGAACACACCACAGTTATACAAAAGTTTTGAAAATCGCTGCCGTCGTTCGAATATGGATACTGTCAGTTGGGCTTCCACCTCAATAAATAACTGCCCTCCCACCCAGTTACCGGCGCACACCTCTGCTTTTGCGATGTTCTCTTGCAATACACCGTGCAGTAACTTATTACCCACGAGGCAGTCGAGACAGTGGCCTCAGGGCCCCACATAAGTCTGGGGCCCACACGGGGCCCCCAACAATACACTTCTCAATATGAAAGATAATTTGTTTTATACTTTTCACTGTTGACAATTGTTCCACTATTACTTTGTAGCAATTTTAATATTAAGAATGGATTGATTTTTCTTTTGCACTCAGTATAGTTTATTGTTCCTCGTGGTATCGTTGAAAGCTACACATTATTGCATCTATAGTTTCTCATTTGTCGCATTCACAAAATCTTGCCTTGGGCCAATGGCCCTACCACGTGGGCCTCATATCAGGGCGAAGGGGCTCCATATCGGGGTGAGGGGCCCTATATCAGGGTTAGGCGACCTCATATTAGGATGAGGTGCCCCGTATCAGGGTAAGGGTTGAGGGGCCCCCACATCATGATGAGGGGACCTCGTATTAGGATGAGGGACCCCGTATCAGGGTAAGGGATGATGTGGCCCTATATCTGGGCAAAGGGTCTCGAGGGTGAGGGGCTCCATATCAGGTGAGGGGCCCCATGTCAGAGGATGATCTCCCCCCCCCCCCCCGTATTTAGGTGAGGGGCCCATGTCAGAGTGGATGGGGCCATTTTCAAAGGACTGCTTCGGGGCCACAACATGGGTTAATAAGGCCCTGGCACTGTGAGAAGAAAAAGGCGGAGGTGGGTCTTGACGGAAGTGATGAATTACGACGTAAAAACTTTCACGAGTTGAAGGCTCGAGCAGGGCAAGAAAAATTCACGTTTGTCAGATTAATTATTGCGTAATTAATATGAACGCAATATTTCGTCTTTTTTAGTTTAGTTTTCCTTTAAAGGGGAAGCTAAACTCAGCTAATCCTGAAAAGCAGTCAGACCTTTTATATAAATATCATCTTTAAATGGCGAGTTTAAATCATCTCCTAGATTGCAGTAAAGCTATACGGTAGAAAACCGTCCTCCCGCAGGTAAACAAAAAGCAACATGCAGCTTGACATACGATTATTGAAGGCATTGTGCAAGGCTTGAATGAATATGGATGGCGTTCCGTTACAATCAAGACATCCTACGAAACAAACACGGAGAGGAAACAACCAAGCGTACAGGAAAGAAGTCTTTCAGTACGCAAAGCCATTCGTAGTCGAACAGACTAATTAACAAAAGAAAAACAAAGAAAAACATTGCAGTGCAGAGGGAACGAACTCAGTTTTGCCTATCTGTGCCAGGTGAGGTGGACGGGTTTACAATGATGCGGGAATCAGGAAAAAGCCTCTAAAGGTTACTTGCCTAGATAAAAGTTTCTTAAAAGGTTTGTTAAAAAAGCAGACAAGTGTAGAGTACAGAGACGCCTACGATAGCATGGGAAGCAGATATATTTCCAATTAAGCAGACATAAAATTGGTTTAATGGGGCTGGCATCTTGTTGTTAAAATTTTTGTGTGGCTTTTTTTTTGGAGAATAGCTTCTTTGCCTGCTGCAAGTTAACTCAAACGTTCAACTACCTCTGAAGTAGGTTTAAAATGTGGTCGATTTAAAACCAGATTTTACTCTAGGTTTAGCTTAATCTGATCCGGTAGTAGTTTGAGATTCATTTCTGGAATAAATTTAAGTTAAACCACAGCCTGAGTTCTGACGTCATTTGTGGTTTATATCGCAATAATTGCAATTGCTTTGCGTTGATATAATCAGTACCTCGATTTTGGAACGCTCTTGAAATCAAAGAAATGGAACGACGCCATGGAGTGAGCGAAGCGAACGGTATGGCTAGTAATAATAATAATAATAATAATAATATTTATTGGCCAATAAGTGCAGTTGGTCAAAACGCCAACAGGTTGACACTGATACCCTGCCAAATTTTAAAAAAGTTAATCGTACTAAATGTAGTGGGCCACTAGGTCGTAGTCAAAGGCACTCAGATCCATCTCAAATATTAAGCGAAGCAAACATTCCTTAGCTTTGTTTTAACATTTTGTAATGTGGGAGCCATAACAACATCATCAGGGAGCGTGTTCCATATCCTGACCACGCGGCTGGAAAAAAAAATATTTTCTACAATCCCGTTTAACTTGTTGAGCTATATGAGGTCGATCTTGCTTCATGTTTCAAATAAATCTGTACTTGTGGTGCAAACGGGAGAAACCTATTGCCTCTCACGTTGAAGATAAGGAAACTTTCGTTTTCCCATTGCACGCCATGGCGGAAATTAGTTCGAACGAGTGCCACACTCACAATACTGCTAACAGTGGTGTCACTGCTTGCGTGAGCGATTGCTTGGTGACCAAGATTAGATTTAAAGCGTTCTCACTTGTACCACAGTAATTTAACGAATTAAAAAAGAAAACAGTTAATTAAAAGAAACGATCAAACATCCGTTTTAACAAAACTAATCTAGATTTAAAATTACGATTCGGTCTTTATTAGGCTTAGTTGTCTATTGGCTTAGTCCATATTAGGTACACCATTCAATCCAGAATCGTGTTGGAAATTGAATCATCGCCATTTTAGGGGGAAAACACACAGAGGCCTCTGCTGATTCGTGCGTTTTTCGAAACAATTACAAATATTAGCCACGAATACGACAATGTAAACTAAGGTAAATAAAATATTTAAAATACCTAAAATATAAATAACAAAAATAAAAATATCCGTTGTGATAAAACTAATTTCGATTCAAAATTACAATTTGGTAATCATCGGGCTTAGGTGGACCATTCACCACAGAATCGTGCTGGAAATTGAAATGATACCATTTTCGGGAAAAGATGAGTTGATTATCACGGAGGTCTAAATGGATTCGTGGGTTTTATTAAACAAATTCCACATGATGTAACCAGGTACAATTTTAAAGAAAAAAATATATATAGTTAATGAAATGAAAAACAAGACTACTCTCGGTTTAAACTGAATTTAATTATCAAATACCGTTCATGTTTTACTCAAGATTACAAACGCAGAATATTATTGCTGTAACAACGGATCTCAGGTAAGATCGTGTGGACAAATTCAAGTATGAACATACGAGATGTAACTACTTGATTATGGTTAGTTTTGGTTTACGTTTCATTATCGTCTGTAATTACCTTAGAACTTTAAAATCACGTATGAACTTTTAAAGTAATCGACTTTTTTTCTGTCTGAAGTTAGTGTGGAAGTTTGTGTCGTAGATTTTTTTTCGTGTACACTAGGGTGAAAGTTTTCTGTCAGCGTGTTTTTAAACGTCTTTTACGGGGGACCTACAATAGATAGAATTACAAACCAAGATAGAAATGAAAGAATAAATTAATTAATAAAGGATACAAAATGGGTAAACAAAGGGTAAATAAAGTGAATAAATGGCAAATAAAGGTTAAATGAAGAGGAAATAAAGTAAGTGAAGGGTAAATAAAAGGCAAATAACACAATAAATAGGTTAGAATATACTTTGTAATACCAATACATAAATGAAAATAAAAAGTAAATAAAGGATACAATAAGGGTACAAAAAGGGTAAACAAAGGGTAACTATAAGGGTAAATAAAAGCACGTTACGGTAAATCAGGGTTAATAAATAAGAAAAGAACAAAACTTTATTCAACGAGAAACTGGGATGGAAGGTTCACAAGTCGACATTTTTGTGTATCTGGGTGGAAGTAGTAGTAAGCAGTGGAGTGCGGCTGCAATTACAAATTCACAATCGCGAGCGCTCTAACAGAATCTGCCCCTAAACAATGATGGCCAGCAGCAAAAGGCTTACGCGATAAAGGCAATCGACACCGGCGGACGAAGTGAGAGGCTGAGCAGCCTGACGGGTGATGAGGCAGGCCCGCAGCCACTTCTGGACGCCATCATCGGTCAAGCGGGTGAGTGGTTCCACGCACCAAGGGTCTCTTGGCACCACTGCTTGCTCACAACTGACCAACGCCATCCAGCTGGTTAGGAGGCCAATTTTCAAAGGATCGTTTCCAGCAACGACCGAAGCTGCCAGCATCAGGTTCACGTAAGCTTATTACGCCATGCGTCCCAACAGCGAGTGCGGAAGGGGGTCGGGTTGCACAACGGGGTAGTTGGCACAAACAGCTCGCAAAGGTATTCACAATGCGAAAAACCTAATGCAATGAAATGATGGGGAACGTAAACAACGTGCCAATAATGAAATTGTCTTCAGTGTCGATTAATTAGTTTGAACTTCTTTGTCGTAGTTGGTTCCACGTTATGTTTGCAGGAAACTGACTGCATGACGCCACGTTTCCTTACACTAAGAATGCAAAAACATGAGAATGTCACACTTGTAGACTCGACACAGTTATTGTTAGAGTCTATGTGTGGGAAATTTACGTGTTTTTTTTTTTTTTTTTTTTTTTGCACTCCGAGTGGAAGGAAACGTGGCGTCATACAGTCAGTTTCCTGCAAAAATAATGTGGAACAAACTATATAAAGTTAAGATACTGAACTGTATTTGGGTTGCCATTACTTGATCGGAATTAATAAAAATGGTTTGAAAACGCTCCTACATGCAGAAAGTAAAAGAATATGTGTAACATTGCTAAAAATAATGAATAATGAATTGTGAGATCTCGCCATTTTTTGCTTTGAAATTTACTGGCAACTGACTAACGGGAAATTCAATAAATGGCTGTTATTCTGCCAATCACATCTGTCTCTTTCATCCAAAATAAATACATGAAGCTTCATAGAAACAATTTCAAATTAGTCCTTCTGTGTTGTTTAACGTCCAACTCGGATGAATCATCTAATGATAGATTAAAACTCCGATTCTAATAGACATAAAAGTGCACCAAAGATATTTATAATGAGATAGATAAATACAGATGCAAGCCTATTTGAAAGATCGTGGGTTCGATTCCCTACTTGGCCAGCCTGACATGTAAGTCCAAAGGGCAACGTAAATCGGTTTGTATCTGTATTTATTTAACCCTTCTGAGCCGATTAGCTTTCCTCCTGTTTATAATGAGATGCGGTATTCTTGCAACAAACACTATTTTGAGTAGTTAAATCAATAATTTCTCCCAATCATATAGGGTTGATTTAAAAACGTCTTGTTTTACGCAATACTTCGTTTTTTTTTCCTTTTCAGCTTAACTTGTCACTCAGAAAACATTATTGACAAAAAAGAAAAATGAACAAATCAACAAGGTGGAGCAGCTGGCACACCAGATAGACGCCATATTTTCATCAGATTCTGCATTGAGTTACGGCAATGGTGGACAGCCTTTGAATACAGAAGCCTTCTTCAAGCCATTAAAACGTAATTTCTGAATAATGTAACTGAACAAATGTAACCAAAATGTAAATGAGTAAGAAAAACTTAAAGGCCTGTTGCCACCAACTTAGCATTGCAGCATCTAGACGTGTCGAGCTCTGTCTCGCAGGAAGCAAAGGAATGCACAAAGCAAAACTTTTAAACGCTACAAACCAGCCACGTGACTCCTTAATTATTGAATAAAAATTTGGTACGCCCTCGTGCACCGGGAAACAAGCTGTAAAGACTAACGATATTCGTGTCACTAGATGGCGCCAGGATATTTTCTTTATGTTTTTCCGTGACGCCATCTAGTGACACGAATATCGTTAATCTTTATATCTTGTTTCCAGTTGCACGAGGACGTACCAAATTTTTAGTCAATAATAAAGGAGTCACGTGGCTTGTTTGTTGCGTTTAAAAGTTTTGCTTTGTGCATTCCTTTGCTTCCTGCGAGAGAGAACTCTATAGGCCTAGATGCTGCAATGATAATTTGGTGGCAATCGGCCTTTAATTCTTACTCATTACATTTTTGGTTACATATTATTTGTGATTTAATTAATGTTTTTATCTTCGTTTATCTTGCCAAGATGCCTGCTGAATCGTTCTAGCACCGCCACCTGCTGGTTATCCAATCCAGTTACGGAAAAAAAATCAGAGCTTCCTCCACATTCCGCAGCACTATATTACAAGGACGTATAATCAAAAGGACATTAAACTCGCATAGGTAGGAAATATAAGCATTAAATTTCTAACCCCATCCCTGTTAGTTGTGGATGGACAGATGGGCAAACAGGATCTCTGTATACGGCTTCTTGTACGTCACGTGGCATTTGTGCTCTGCTAAGCCTAAAACAACCCTATTCCGGCGTAATAAAATCCACAAGGAGAATATTTTACAAACGAGATTAGGCTTGTGTGGAAAGTTTAAATCTCCAAGCTAATAAATAAAATAGAAATAATTGATGTAATGATTACGTTCCGGCCAGAGAAAAATTCAAGAAGTATGAAGTAAAGTATGGCATTACTGTGGGTAAAATTAATGAGAAAAATTTGAAATTTTATGAATTTTCTATACGGAACACAGGAGTTCCTTTTCAAACTGTTTAAAGCCCGCTTTAAAAATTTACGTATCTTACACTCTCCAGCTTTTAGCTTGACATCAAGGCAGCCAGCCGCAGCTCGCTATTCAGTCGAGAGCCAGCATGGCCACTTTTAGATGTACTCCGCCTAAAGACACGGGCTAGCGTTTTGCATACATCAGTGCAGGTCCATTTGACTGCATAAACACAGATCCCAGAAAATTATTAATAATTTTGCTCATGAATTGCAAAATGGGAAGTGCTGGCTGGATATTCTATGTGGGTCAGTCTAACCTCCGCCCAAATGTTTGTCAGCGCTGGTAACTAAGTTAAGGTTGCTTAAAGCAATATTTGGAAATTTTAAAAAACAATGATAATTATTAAGTCTGTACCGATTTCTAGTTGCCGAGCCGATTCTCGCCCATCAGAGCATGATCGGAATGCTCGGTGTACCGAGCAATTAAGTTCATTTAACCGAGCCGATCGCGGCGCAGCTCGTGTCTAGCTTTGGCACGCGATCCTAGGGCCGATTGACCTTAACCGCGAGCTTCATTCTGGCGGTTACTGAATTCCAGTTCATGATTACGGTCTATACATGGTTCTTGCTGCAAGAAGTTTAAACGGCTAACACAGAATTCAGTAAAAGAACGAAATTTGCAGGTAAGTAGTTCAGATTCATAACTTTTTTTTTATGTTTATTTGGACATTCGCTTTCATTTCATATTGCTTAGTATTGAGCAAGTGCTGATTAATAAAGGTGCTCAGTTTTGCTCTGGTGGAAAAAAATGTACTCGGTACAGCCTAAAATCAAGGCTGACAAAAAACTGACAAAATAGATAATATAATAATTAACACTGGCGATAGCCAGTGTTAGTAAGGGTCAGCCTAGGGTCTCTGTGTTAAACTCTCAACTTTCAGAGCTTATAACTCCGTCAAAAGTGAACATTTTAAAACCAAATTTGG
>JAHWFP010268221.1:38967-73623 GCA_023313725.1 Lithobius niger | reverse complement strand
AGCCTCTTACTGACAAAATTTTACACCTAGACCCTGACTGTCAAAGCTTGTCCGTGTTCCTTGTAGGTTTTGACTTTTAGACCCTTACTCTTAACATTTAACGTTCCGTTTTTTGTTTATTAATAATAATAATGCTTTGTTGTACACGTTGTTCTGTGCAGGCACGAAGTCTTATATAATACATATGTGTGCAAGCAAAATACATAATGTAAATACAAAAAATACAAATACAAATTAGTATTAAAAATACAATTAGGTTAAAAAATTCCATTAAACTTCAATGCTTTTTTCTGTTGTTATATTCATTTTATTACATTAATTCATTATTATTATGTGTTTAGAGCAGGCAAATCAAGAATCTTGTCCTAATTTCAATATTTATTGTAAGTGTAGCCTTCAAAGCGCTTTCAATTTTCAGTAATATGACCCTTCTTTTTTTTTTGTGTCATTTCATTACGATTAATGTATTTCCTAAGTTTGTTGGTAGTGTATTAAAATGAGGGTATTTGGAAATTTACGCCTCTTTTGCCATACGAGTTTCTCCATATCGGTTCAGTAACCATATTTTGTCCATTCTCTTAGCTCTTACTATTTTACACTTTTTGTTACAATAGTTGTTTTTTTTTTAATGTTCATTTTGTTGGTTTGCTCTGTGTATAGAATTTCTGTTTTTTTTTAAAATATTTCTTTACCATCTTGTGATTCATTAGTTCTAAATAATACCTTGATTGCCTTATTGATAGTTTTTTTGTAATTGTCGTATTAGGCCTTTTGTCGTTGATTAATACTTAACATTATAAGAGCATGATATATTGCTTTTTTATTTCTTGTGCTGAAGCATAAAAGATAAAAGATAAAAGTTAAAAGTTAAAAGTCACAACTGGTAAAAGAGCCACCAAGTTGTGAATGGTCGGCGGTTCAAATTAACTTCCTATTCACGCCCTATAACTTTATGTTATTATGTGCCTCTAATTTTTTTAACCTATACAGTATCTTACACTAAAATTAATCTATCCTACACTACTAATATTTCCTACTGAAAAATAGAATCGCTCAATGTCGCGTTTAGTGAGGATCAGTCCATTTGCCCGATACACAACTGAGAGAGGGAAGGAAGGTTGGTAGTGTGTCTTTTGAACAACAGCGTCTAAGCGAGAGGCGTAAATGGAGGAAGCAGCGGAAACTCAGGTGCTCATTATGCAAAGAGCTACTTGAGGGCGTTCGGCTGACGCCATTTTCCACCAGCTCATGGCGTGTTTACCCTTGCAGATTAGGTGTCGGAAAAGCTGACGGGGCATCACTGAATAAGACCGCCTGCCCCTGGCAAACCCACTACCGCCAAAGCCGTGGCAAACGATAAAAATATTTTTATATTGCATTTCCCTCTTTTAGTACGCTTTCTGCACATCATTTCAAGCATACATTACACCAAAGCGGGGACCAGATTCAGCCAATAAATGAAACTGGTTGGTGTCTGAATGAAATGGCTTGGGTTAGCCGTAGGATGCATGACGTAAGTATGAGAAATCATGGAGCGAGGCTAACTTGCTTTTACTGGCCGTCACACTCTTCAATCTTCATGATTCTTTGCTGTTTCTCGAGAGTGTACTTAAGACGATGTTAGTTTATTCTCGATCTTGTCTTGGTTTTGTGCATCTCGGTTCGTAAGTGGTGTATTTACCCTACATTACCCCACCTCGTCTACAACGAGACCAGTATTAACAATGTTGTATAATAGAAAAAGTACTAGTAGTTTGTTGCAGCATATGTATTCAATTTTTTCGATTGGAATTACCTAGAAAAATTGTCCCTCTCACCTTCTGGTGATATGTCTTTAGCTGGGAGCTCGTTAATCTCCAGGTTTAGCTCGCGGCTATTGGTAGGCCAACATCATCGATTTACCCATCGAAGCTATTAGAATTACCATCTCAGTATTAAACTCGTTCACAGGCTAATTTCATATACAGTGTCCTGAACCAGGTAGGCCTATATGGTTTAGGCCTATACAGTATAGCCTATACGATGTACGCCTATACCATATTACGCCTAAGGTGTACAAATCAGCAAACTATAAGCAAAATATGCACCTAATGGAAGTAGCAAATATCTTTCACAATAGGCGTTCACTCGCAGTAAACCCAGGACTCAAACCTAGGACTTTCCTCTGGGTGTAGTATAGGCCTATAACATACTGTATACTGTATACAGATTTAATTGTTCAGTACAACAGCAGTCATCTGAACCCCTGGCAGATGAAGCCTTCTGTCATTTCGGTACTAGGTGTTTTACGGCAGCCCTTATGAATACTATAGGTTGAATAACTTTTGGTTGTCATGCTACCGAACTTAAAAGCGACGATTTTAACAGTAATCTAACATGAAACTAGTGTAGCATGCACATGTTTCATCTATAGCAACGATGCACCAACAACAACTCGAGTAGCAATGCTCCCGTGAGAACAACAACACGACAACAAGGAATAGCATGACAAATCACAAAGCGTCTCATCAGCAACATCGAACAGCATCGTCCGAGTGGATTAAGGGAGCGAATTCAACGCAAATGTCCATCGCCATTTTGTTAAGAGCAAGCTTACACTCCAATCAGTTCCATGCCAAAATAAAAAGTAAAAAAAACTGATAATGGCAAGTTGACAAACCAATAGGTTGGATGCCTGTAAAGTGCAAGTTGATAAAAGGTTGGACGAAAGAAAAAAAACCTTGTTAAGAGCAAACTGACAAACCAATCTGTTGGACGCAAAAAAAAAAAAAACAAGTTCACAAACCAATGGGTTCCAACAAAAGAACCTTATTAAGGGCATGTTGACAAACCAGCATATAGGTTCTGTGGGAAATGGCATTAAGCCCCGCCACTTATCCACTCTACTACTCCCTTTTACCATACTCCTGTACTTACCCTTCGTATCGAGGTACTTAGTCCTCCTCGACTCTTAATTTGCAGTTAGTGGAAGCGCCAAGCACTACATCGCTCAACTACTGATTTTACATTATGCATTTAGGCCTACAACAATATAAGTCCTTGGCCTAGGTTCTTTCGCAATATTATTGTTTCCTTACTTTGCCTGACATTGTTGTATACTTTTTCCTGTCTTCCTGAGAGAGATCTTCACAGTTATTGTCGATATGACTTGGATTGTCATTCCTCCTTTGGCTTTGTTGCGTCTGTTCCCTCCACTGTCCCCATTATTTCCCTATTTTTCTCTTGCCCCTAATCGAAAGCGAGTAGGACGTCTTCATGTTGCTCTCCGTGTCTACCATTGCTTTGTGCCATGTTATAGGCCTATCAGCCTTTTACTTCAGCTCCTTATCAGATTGCCAATGCAACTGTAACGCAACTGAAGAAACCCTTAGGGGATTTTGCAGAAGAGACCCGCCGACATTTTGTCAGCAGTTTGCCCCCCCCCCCCCCAAGAGTTTGACTCGCGATAACGGCGATAAGTTGCAGATACAGGACGACAGCAACAAGCTAGGAAGACTAAGCGTGGTAGTCCCTTAAATAAATGATGAGGACCTAGTAATAGCGTAATGTATTAATTCAATTATCCACTTCAATCCTAGATCACAAGTATCGAGCAGCAGGGGCGGACTTAACGGGGGGACAGGGGGGGGGGGGCAAGGCCCCCCGGGCCTTCGACGTAAAAGGACCTTCATGGGCCTTCATGGTAACGCATTCCCCAAGCATCAGTAGTAAAATATTTTATCTGCCGAGGATCCCTGGAAGGTACCACGCTCGGCCCAATAAGATTCAGGGACAATTCACTGTAAAGGCAACGTATGGCTGATGCTTGTAGCATCAGCTCAGTCAGCATCATTTATAGTAACGTAGACCATACCGGTCAAAGAGTTGTTAGCTAACACTAACAGGTTCCATGCAGGAAAAAAAAAACCTTATTATGGTAAAGTATGGAAGGCAAAGGATTCTTTTCAAAAGAACTATACCTCACTGTAGAAAGAGGAAACCATGTTACCTGGGATCTTCAGCTAGTACAAGATAAAGATTGTGTACCATCAAAGCCAAAGCTTCATTTTTAATGCCCCACACCATGATTTACTTATTTAATGTTTAATAATTTAATTAACGATTTAATCACATGATTTAATTAACTCTTGGATCTAATAATAATGTGATGGTTTTCATTACGGTGCCTTCTTCACATGGAGGACGACAAAGTCGAAGCAGCGATTAGAATCGAGATCACAAACTCTTCAGTGTCTGTTTATTAGTTTGAGTTTTGCAATAAAATCAACGTATGTGTACTAAGCTGCTAAAGAAGTCATGAATTATTTTGGCAAGCTATTATTTCAAATAACTACTGCAAAAAAAAGCATTAGGGTCATATCATTCTTTAGTAGAGAATTCGTCTTGTATCATTTTGACCACTCACTTCAATTAAAACCAAGGTTCATTTATCAGGCGGCATTGTAATCTCATTGCTCCATTGCTTCCTACACTGCTCACAGAATTCTAAATTCGTCTACTCGGCTGGGCTACAATAAGAGTTGGAATGCATGCAGGAACATTCTTGACTTGCGGGCACGCCTTTTCAAAAGGATCGTACTGTGTTTTAATAACGCATTTCAAACATAACTACAAGTTTAGAAAACAAACAAGCGGCTACAGCGACTGCCTAGTCGCACCGGTCTTCTGTACAGTTCCTCCACTTACAATGTTGAGGCGCACACCTCTATCATGCACTACAACAGCTACCTCTATTATACTAATCTAAAAGCAGTAGCAATCACAATTGCCGGTTAAAAATGTGTTAGCTTTTAGGCCTTTTTCACATTTTAGGCGTAATTGTCAGCTTTTAGGCCTAATTTTAACCAGCCGTTTTAATTTCGTAAGAAGCAGCTAACGGAGATATGGATTGTATAGTAAGTCTATTCATTTGTGCAACACGGTGCACCTACAGGCACACAGTAGTGTTACAACGTAACGCGCAACATAGCCTATATAGATCAGTGGTAGTAGAGAAGTGACGAGAGAGACGCTGTTGATGAAGCCAACAGCGACTCGTAGCAACTTGACGTTGCCATGGTAACATGATTTTAGGCCTAATTTTAATTTTTAGGCCTAATTTAAAAAATGCCGGTTTAATTTCGTAAGTAGCAGATAAGCCTAATGGAGAATTTGGTTCGACGTTCGCCTATTCATTCAATAACAATGCGACGAGACTATTTTAAACGAAGCTTAAATCCATTTATTTTTATTGAGTGTTACCTTATGATTTTAATTCGACGATCAAATGTTATTATTTAATTTAGTTACATCGAGGAAGTTTATTAGCTATAAGGAGGTAACGATGTTTTAATTTGCCAACAGAATGGGATACAGAATTCTTGGGACCAAATTCTGAATCGGATGTTAAGTCCAAGGTGGTGAAGTTTCTCGGCTATACTGTTGTAAATCCTGTTGTCTTTTGTAGACCTAAGTATTGTTTTCTGAATTCAAGCTCCTTTCGTCGCAGTGGCGCGTGAACTACGATGATTTTGTTGACTTTTAAAACGGCCTACTTAAAAATGGGTTGCTGCTTTCGTTTCGATCCTTCATAATTTATGTACCATACATAAGCATTAAGGAATATTCCTATGCATGCGTGTACGATGTTTTGTACACGCGTACCAATTAAAAATGTAAATGTTTTTTCATGTTGAATAAATCAGTTGGGATCCAAGTCTTGAGATGTAAACACCTCCTCTCTTCTCTCCTCTCCTTCCGATTTCAGATGTTTCAACGTGCATTGACTATAATATAAGCCTTATTCAGCCTTAGCTTCTTCGTGCTTATTATGAATTCGAAAGGCCTTTTTTTAGGCCTTTTCTATCTTCGAACTCACGCCGATTCTTTAGTAACAGCTTGTGTAAATATTCCACATGGTTTTCTTCGCAACTATTAAGATAGCTTTAAACTAAGTCAGGTAACCAGGAACCTTACATCATAAGGGTCTGTCATCCAGTCTGCAACACTGTGTTGATACTGGTCATCCCCAGACTGGAGGAAATCTTTTGAATAGCACCGGGGAATGAGGACCTGGAGGAGCAGTAGACAGTCAACCTCAGAGTAACCTACTTTTAAGATAGTTTGTAAGATGTGACTCTACTTCAAATCTTCCATTAGGGCTCTGCTGGCTCTGTTAGGTTTCCTTCCAACTCCCGACAACTAGCTATTTCGCTTAAACTGTAGTATAAGGGGGTGCAGCAAACACAGGTCAAAGACTTTTACATGTGTTTGTTGTGGACATCGTAGTCGCCCGGGTCCTTCACCTTCACAAACCAGCAATATTTCTTCGGATTAAGTCCAAGGATACCACGAGATGTCCTCCATATTATAAGGTCCAACCAGAATGGCACTTGCATCTGGGCTTCAACATTCTGAATGAATCTGGTTGTATACATTGCAAATAATCTGGAGGCCTCCTTGGACCCTAAGTTGAGTTTCTGAATACGGTATAATGATGGATTATTCCGGGAAGTCAGCCACTGTGCACATCAATGGTAATTCGGCTGTTGAAACACTCGTGTGGCCGTCAACTCCAGCCACGTACCAAAGGTCATCAACTCTAGTCAGTCCATATTCCAGCCAATTCTTGTATAGCCTGCGATGATGATCACGTGGCTATACTGGCCTCTACGCCGGTTACTGTCCCCCCCCCCCCCTGTTGTTGCAGGTGCAATTGGTTTGTTGTCAACAATGCAATAAATATAAAGTTCGCAATGTCACATTATACAGTTGTGGTTGAGACCGAACATGCTCACTACTGCGTTAACTTTCAGCCTCCTTTCTGCCATGACTGTTCCATGCCGGGAATAACACCCGAATTAAAGAGAAGCAAATGAACTTCACAGCAGAAACTAAATGTAATGACTTGTTCTCAAAGACGTGGAGTCTCATTGTCTAATTATCATTATTTACCATAAGGCAGGTTGTAGTGCAGGTTGCAGTGCAGACGTCCCAAGCTGGACAAAGTGGAATACATTCAGTATCTCGTCATGGTGTCAGACCAAAGGGTGAACTGGAAACAACACGTACAATACATATGTGATTATTGTGTGCGCCGCGTATCTTAAGTCCTGCAAGCATTTTATGAGCGGCTACGTTCTCCTGGAGGGGGCGGCGTTAATCGACGGCCGCCATTGTTTTTTTTTTTTTTTTTAACCATCTTGGATATCAAAAAGGCACTCTGCTACCAAAAACGTACAATCGATTATCTGTGGTCGTTCTACAGCGAACTCAAGATAGGCTGCGGACACTACAGACAAATTTATTTTGTATTGCTCCAATCGTATTTTAAACACGGAATCACGAGCTGGCGTGAAACTCACTGACTTTAAACCTATAATTTCTCTGAAATAACGGTTATTACAGCTTTGGTTTCCCTTAAACTACGACACAGTCCCCTCTAGTTACAGCTTACACTGTTTCTATTCCTTAGGCAGTTGTATTTTGAGAAAATCATGGTTGTATACAAAAAAAAATTTAAAACCGTTGAACACACAATGATGCGCATTAGAACACTAGCTCTTGTCGTAATCTTCACGTTGTTACCAAGAGGTAAATAGAAAATTATATATAAATGTTTTATATAAAACTATCTGGGTTGTTGGCCTTGTTGTTGTTAAAATACTGTTTATTTTTATTGTTTAGCAGAGACTATGCCTTATGTAAAACCAGTCATGTTTTTCATTCTGGTATTCTTTGTGTTTCTTCTCTATGCAGAAGTTATTACCTCTTGACACCTTAATTAATTTTCTTTAATGAAAAGTAATCTTTGTTAAAGTAAAAGTAAAAGCAAAAGTAAAAGTTTGTTCGGCAATACAGATTACCACTTGTAAGGAATTTATCTTAAGATAGCTATGTTGTGAATGAAATAAATGTATTATCTATCTATTTTTGTGAATTTGCATTTTGGTGTTCTGCCATATTAAAAATGAAACCCATGATCAGACGCAACTGGTTTACGTATGAATATACGTGTTGAAAATGCATTAGGCTCGTTTATACAGGGGCAACAACATGAGATGACACTGGAAATCAGCATGTCGATATGCCCACACACTGAAAATCAGTGGCATGCATAAGGATGTGAGGCAGGGTGCCATCCGCTAAATTCCCTTTTTGTAAAAAAAAAAAAAAAAAAAAAAACACAATAAAAAAACGGCCTTTCTGTACTGACACTTGCTAGTGCGGCAGTGCCTGAGGAAGGGCCTGAAAGCTTAGGATATGCCTTAAAAAAAAAGGGCAAAAACGTTACGAAGAGTGGAGCAGAAAACAGAAAACGTCCCCAGAAAAAAAATTTTCGCAAAAACTCTTACTGTGTTATTTTACAAAAAGTTGCCCCTGGCCTCTCGGGGGCCTGCGCATGCTACTGCTAAAAATGCATGCAACACGCAACAGGATTTTTTTCTAATTTCTTTGACGCAATTTGAATAGTGATCCGCTGCAATGACCAGCAAAAGATAAGACGTTCAACCCTTTGTTCAATTTGATTTGATTTATTAAAGAGCATTAACCTAAGGAGATTATCTGCCCCAATGAATAGGAGGAGGAGAAACTGCTCATTGAAACAGTTGACAAATGATCAATTATTGTGAAGACTTAAATAAACCGAACACAGGAAATAAACACAAGAATAGATGAACACTAGTCAAGAGATACTGAAAATCGTCGTATATTTAACGCACTGTTTCTGTTGAGGTAATCTTTTTTTAAATTTTTTTTTCTAGATTAGCGTTAGTTAGGAGATTGGTTTAGGTAGCTTAATAGAATTAAAAGACATTTCCTGATGCCGAATTATCTGATACAACATGAACAGTCTGTATTGGTGTTAAGTACTAAAAACCGGTTCTGTTTTGATAACTATTTCATTTCATCAAATGCCATGTAAGTTTGTGGTTACAACTCCTCTGCATAATCGGGCATTAATAAACGGGTAATTTTTGATGTACTGAAGTAAATACATTTTTTAATTATTGTACATCTCATCTAAACCTTGATACTTAGTCTTTGTCCGGCAATTGTTGGCATACTCAAGCTCTGTGTGGTCACCATACCTCCTGAAGGACATTGACCCTGTTGAGTCGGTGCAGCGACGTTTCACGAAGAGCCTGCCAAGTTTGCGAGAGATGCCCTACTGTGCACGCTTACAGAAAGAAAGTCTTGAATCTTGAGCTTCGCCGTTTGAGATCGGATCTCATGTTGGTTTTCAAAATTCTCCAAGAACTCACTACTGTTGTCCTGCCATTTTTCGAATTGAGCACGGTACACTTCACCCGTGGTCACCCTCTGAAACTGGTGGTTCCAGAGGTAAATCGTGACTGTAGGAAAAACTTTTTCTCTGTTCGGGTTATCCCAGCCTGGAACTTCCTTCCGGAGAGGGGAGTCTCGGCAAATCCCACTGCAGCCTTCAAGCACGCTTTGTGTGGGCTCTCGTTTGAACGTTTCTTGAATCGGCCAGGGTGAGTTAGACAGTTGCGGTCATCACCTGGTGACTGATCAGACTTTTAGTTTTAGGATGGTATTAGTGGAACACTCTCCCTTTCCAACTACCTTTCCACACATGTGGTCAAAAGTTTATTTATTATTATCATTATTTTACTACCGGAACTACGAAAATATAAGAATTATTAGTTTTTCTTGCTTTTTATAAAAAAAAAAATATGTCTCTATTTAAATAGTGCATTGGAACCAGAAGAGAACAATTTAAGAAGCTGTGATTATTATGCTCAGAAGATTAATAAACATGAGAATTAGCTGAATGATGATATTAATGATCACAGCAATTTGTTTGTTTGATATGTATCAATTTTAAATTTGGTTTGTATTTGAGTTCTTTTAATGAGTATCTATATGCGTGGGCCGCATCATGCACGTGATCTTGAGAACCCCATTTACGAACGCCGAGCAGCTTAAGCATTGACTTTATTTACCATTCTTTAAATACAACTTTATTTACCACCCTTGTGAGTGAGTGAAAAAGCAGCACCTAACGAGTTGAACGCCCACAACATCATACATGCAGGGTGGTCTCAAGGTCTGACTCCACCCCAATAACGTTTTGTCTAGTTGGGTGTGGGAAAAATGAGGCTCTGTGAATCGTCTTTGACAGAAAGAACACACGCGTTGGCAGAATATTAATTCCCCGGGTCCATTCTCGTTTTTTGGCAGGGAACCGCAAGACGGAAGGACGCAGACAAATCCCGAGAATGCACAACATTTTCTGTCGTTTAGGTTTGCGAGCATCGGTCACACAACGATTTGCACAGCTGTTCTCCCCATATTTACAGTAGTTCTTTAGAACGATGTAACACTCAACTCCCTTTTACCATTAGAAATTTAAAGGTTACCCCGCAGGGCTCCACCAGTGGGTCTCGGGAATTTGCATTCCACCAACGTGTACATTCCTTTTGTCAATGACGATTCCCGAAGTCTCATTTTCTAACATAAATTGTACAAAAGGTCATTGGGGTGAGTTCAGAGACTGCTATAGTCTGTTTCGTATTAAGTTTGCAGGAAACGGACTGTATGACGTCACGTTTCCTTGCACTACGACTGCAAAAACACGTAAATATTCCACTCGTATCAAGACACACGCTAGTGTGTCGCCTGCCAAGATAAAACGATAACATCCAATTCAAGGACCGCGGTAGCGGTCTTATGTAAGCCTCAGCATGAACTTCCATGTTAAACGTCAAACTTTGAACTCCTATAGTCTCGCCCAGAATTGACATAGACCAACGAAATTCGGTATTTGGGGTCGTGTCGTAAGTATTTCACCACATTACAAATTTTAATGGCAACAATCAAACCGTTCGGCGTCCACAGCATGGCCATTTCTTGTTGTTGTTGTTGTTCTTCTTGTTGTTCTTGTTGTTGTTGTTGTTGTTGGGACTCTTTGCCCTCACCTGGAGACCGAACAACTGAACCGATTTTCAAGTTCTATAGCTTAAAACGTAGGTCTAGACAAGGCCTAGGGCCTTTCGCAGTCTATTTTAACGTAACTACAATATTCTTGACACGGAAAGCCAAATGGGCTACAACTTTTGCTCTCACCTAGAGATCGAACCAATGAACCGATTTTCAATTTGTATAGCTTAAAATGTAGGTCTTAACACCGACCAGGGCCTTTTGAACCCGATTTTGATGTGACTGCAGTATACTCGTCGGCAGAGCAATTATTATTGTAGAGCACTGGGCAGAAATCATTAAGTGGAGTAACAATTTTTGCAGAAATTTTGCAGAAAACATAAATTTGGTACACAAGTCTTTCTTAACAGTAAAAATCATTCATTTCCCACATGGTGACGTGTTTTAGTGCGAATTTGTAAATTGCCTTCAGTCAGATAACATCAAATCTCAGTAAGGGAATAGGAATGGATTTCTTATTCATTGCCTGCCTATAAGCGAGCTAGCATCAAATCCTGTGAACCACTGTCAATATGCAGGTACCCGTAACCGATGTCGTTCGTGTCAATAAACCATCATTTGGCTGACTTTGGCTTCCGTTCTATTCTTCGGTATCATTAGTCCCAAATCACTCCTCCTCACTTTCCTCTCCTTTCATCTCCTCGTCACTTTTAACTGACCTAAGAATTGATGGCTTTTCTCGCGCAAACGATAGGTCTTCTAAATACCCTATTTATCCCTTCGTTGCACGAATTAACTTCTGATATTTTTTTTCTTAGGGACCATGTGATAGTTGGGTCGGTCGTGGGATTCGAACCAGCATTCACTTCGTTTGGAGATGGTGATGCTGACCACTGGGCTGTTGTAGCTCGCTTTGCTCGGGGTCCCCTGGGCCCCCTCACAAAGCTTGCAGTGTGAGTTGAGACTACGTTTTTCACGTTCAGTCAACTGCTGCGTATGCAACTTGGTTATCCGTTGTCAGTTAATTATTGTATTTCACATTCCTCAGACTTGGTTGTGTACATGACTGTGCCTTAGTTATATCTCTGCAGTAGTATGCTTAAACTATTACCTCCTCATCACCACACCCCGTTGGTTGAATCCAACAGACTTTCAGCAGTGAAACACGGGAAAAATTTCCAGAAGCTAATATTTACCAAAATGAATACCGTTTCCGGCAGCTATGCTTTCTTGCGACACCGCCATTCATCTCTATCACATAAAAGCTGAATTGTTTATCCCGCGTCAAGCAATAACCTGCTTTACGCCAGCAGTAAATTAGAATTTCAACATAATTAGTTAGCATGCCTCGTTATAATTCACCCCAACTTGTCAGGAACGTGATTAATATTTGGTTTAATTGATATGATGTACAGCCAGGGTGAACACGTTGCTGCGCAAGGGTACAAAGATGTGACCTGCTAATTTAATGCCAAGTCAACAGTTGAATATATTTTCCCTTCAATTTATAGCGTTGCTGATGAAGACAATACATTAGACACGGAATGGAATATTATTCTCATACTTGACAAACACACTGCAATACGTGGCCACACAGTTGATGGAGCAAAAGAAACCCCTGAACCCGGAACAACCACGTTAGATGAGCGAACAACAACATCTTGGGATTCTGCCGAGAAAACAAGTTAAAGAATATGCAGGACACGTAAACTTGGGTGCATTCTTGCCATCCCTGGGAAGTATTCAACGAACGATAAATGTCTTCATGCTGAAAGACACTAATGCTTCATTTAATTTGAGTGTATTAATTCCAAGATTTGGTTTCAAATTGCACATCAACAATGGTAATTTTATATTTAGTCAGGTAATGCAAAAATCTTATAGAGCAGTCCGGGTTGTTCATTTGTCCACGTTTGCAAATATCAACCAGAAACTATAACGGGTTGGGGATTTGAAATTTACTATTCTTACACAGGTTGATGCAAAAGTCTGGAGAAGCCTATGCGATTCCAAATCTACTTAGAGAGGAGAACCACGAAAATGTACATACTTAAACTGTAGTTCGGGGGGAAACACAGTGATGTTAGTTTAAATGACCTTGGATTGGTTCTTCGAGGTCATCATGATGATAAATTTTCAGCTAAACGTCGTAGAATAGCGGCGTAAATTGAAAAACTATAGAGAGCCGTAAGCCAACGACAAAGGGGACAAAAAAAAAACAGAATGAAAATTGAACCACTAATGTAGGAGTTATACTTCATACATGTTAGTCCTATAGCTTCACTGCATGTCTTCAGGGTGTCCGGCAGAGAAGGCCACGTACCAAACAAAAGTATCGCACCAATACGGGACACAGAATGAGATTTTGTTTCCTATCAACAAAACGTATGGTGCGTTTTCCACAAAATTCGAAAGTGGTTCCTGAAGCCTGCATACATCCAGTTATTACTCATGGGGGGGGGGGGGGTAGAAACGTATTTACTGCACACCAGGAAGGAAGTAATCATGCGACACTCTGTATTGACGGGGGTTCAGTGGTAGTTGATGGTAATGATGTTATGGCTTGGCTAGTAAAAGTGCGCTGGTTATTTGGTTCCATTGGGTTTATTGCGGTGGAGGTTGCAATTTTATGCTCGCCCGACTTACACACGGAATAACCCTTGCGGTTTTACAATGGCTGTTTGCGGGACTTTAAAGATAGGGGAAAAGCAGGAAAGTATTGGTGGTAAATAATTGAAGAACTTACATAATGTTGTAGAACAATTTTGGTATGAGGATCGAAATATTGGGTGGAGATAGAGGGAAATAAATTATTACAGTTTCACTCCTAGATGTTGCAGTTAGGAGGAATTGGAATGGAATGAATATAATACAAATGGTAACCATGCATGGCAAACAAAGCATGACACCATGACTACAATGCACGTCATGGCATGCATGCGCACATTGGCTTATAATAATACAGTCTGGACTAGACTCGAACTTCTTGGGAGCTCCTCTGTAAGGACATCCGCCCAGGAACAGTCCACCACTCCATACCGGCGCCGAGCTGGGGCCGATGACCTTAGTCTTCAATAAATGTGGCGTCCGCCGGGTCTACCCACAAACGTCCGGCGCATCAGCACAGGATGGTGGCAGCTCAAACGCCAGCAACGGCTGCCGATACAACTCATTTGCACAAATACTTCCCCCCTCCAACAATACATGATTGACACGACTAATGATAAAACGAATCATCTTAAATAATTCTCTTTGCTTCAAATAAAACAACATTGCCTAAAGCCATTAATCTGCCTTGCCTCTCCCCCCCCCCTACCCAAGAAGGCACTTTCAGTCCCCCCCCCCCCCAAAAAAAAAAAGTAGCTGAACGTATGCATGCTTCAGGTAACGACTTTCCAATTTTATGGAATATGAAAGAAAACCTCTTTCTGCATCCCGTACTACTGCAATGCTTTCGTTTGGCACTGCGCCTTCTCTGTTCGACACCCTGTAAACATGCAATGAAGCTATTATTACGACAAACATGTCTGAAGGGTAACTCCTACCCTAATGGGTCAATTTTCAATCTGTTTTTTTTTTTTGCTTTGGTATTGCCTTACGGTTCTCTGCAAATTCCCAATTTACACCACTGTTCTCCGACCTGTAGTTCAAATTTTAACATCGTGATGATCTTGAAGGACCAATCCAAGGACATTTAACACTACGTGTCCACCGACTCACAGTATGTGTATGTATGTGCATTTTCGTGGTTCTCCTCTAAGAAGATTGGGAATGGGTTCTCCATACTTTTGCATCACCCAGATACCTGACCGAGAGCCACAGTTTACATAATCATGGTTCTACATTGAGGGTGTCGATAGTTATACGAGTGTCAACCATGAACATTACGGAGCCACTATGAAACACAAACAATTCTATGGCCATTGTCACAGGATTTCTAGTCCTGCCATAAATCTGTAACTGTTTGTTGACGCTAAAACAGCAAACTATGGGAGAGGAAGAAAATTAGACTGAACCAATTTAAAAGTGGAGGAACTTTAGGCTTAGATTAGGTTGGGGAAACTTTTAGGCTTAAAGGGCCTAACCAAAATGTGCCTCCTAAAGGCCTAACCAGAATTGAGCCTACTAAGGGCTTGACTAGCCAAACATCCCCCTAATTGGCAGACCTAGCAGGGGTCGAAGAGGACCAGCCAGTTGGCTGGCCCGAAGGCTAACTGATTTTGCATACTGGCTCCGTTTCTTAAATACGGTTTGGTAACTCCTGACAATCACAAAATAACAAGGGTATTATAGGAAATGGAAAGTTCTAGAATGTTTGAGAAGCAGGAACTGGAAATAAAATAACATGGCACAGATAATTTAATCTATGGAAGATTAGACACATAAGACTTTTAAGATTGGCCATTAGCCCAAGCAAACATGCAAGTAAACAAGATTTGAGACAGTCGTCATGTTCAATCCTGTGTACATATTTAAAATAAGGATATCCCCGAAACCCAAAACGCATCAAAGGCGAAACACACAAACTGAGCCGCATTTTTAATAATAATAATATAATTTGTTGCGATAGCAACGGGTCTGGCAAGGACTGGGGAGTCACTGACAGCCAGCCGCAATTACTTGTGAATATAGCGTACAATAAACGGCCAAGGAATGGATGATGGTAAGAGGTTTGGGGACACGAATGCCTTACCACCAACGTTAGACCTGCCAGGGACTCAAAGGCCCCCGATGGTATCGCCAAACGTGCAGGACATGGGAAGGGTGTTGGAAATGTTAAAAGGCCCAAAATGATGCTTTAGTTAAAACTTCAGAATTCAAAGTTTACAATCGATAGATTTATTGATGGAGTGTTAGAGCAATAAAGTCGAAGAAGCGTAGCTTTATTCCATACACTATTTGGCCCACATATGGCAAATTCGAGCTCAAAAATACTTTTGGGGCATTCAAGCGATGTGGAACTTTCATTCTAAAATCCGATTTTTCGTCAACCAGCATGCAGCAATTTCGTGTCCGTTAGGCTACGCTTTGCACACTCCTCCAATTATGAAAACTTTTTGTTGCTGTATACCTTCACACACGTAATAATGAAGCTTGTCAGTATTAAGAGGTGCTAGCATTGCGTTGTTTCTGTGATGTGCCAAAACGGAGGTATATGGCTGAACCCTTTATATATCTACAGCCTGTACAGATATTGGTTGATTTTTTTTTATAATTAAAAAAATGACATAGCAATCGATTGTATTTAGCTTCAGACTCCACTGCATACCGTGTCAGTTGCTTTATCGGTCTAGCTTCAACTTAAACTTTCAAATATAATTTTCATCACCAGTGACCTTAATATATTCCATCCTCCTGATCTCGTTAATGCAAAGGCTTCCCATGCATCACCTTCTGAAGCCGCAAATAAAAATGTGTGCATTTACACAGTCTGAGCAAACACAAAACAGAGCGTTGTTTTGGTAATGGCTAAGTACATATAAATTCGCAACGTCATAATTTTGCCTGCGGCTTAACGCCAACATTATTGCGTGCAACTTTGATAATTATTTTAAACTTGTATTTTTGTAAAGCCTCAAATGTTTTATTACCGTCCTTTTAACCCAGAGCAAACAAAAGCTGCACCTCAAAGAATAACTTCTTCCAGCGCATGTTCCAGCTTCGATCCATACTGTCCCCTAACTTTACTTTACACAGCTGGCTAACAAAAAAACAAAAAAAACGAGGGACTGTAATTGCCATTGAAATTGTAAGCTGATCAAAACTGGAATCTGTTACTGGAAAAGGACGCTCACAAACTCCCTACCACATCTTCTGATGGTAAAGTAAGCGCTACTGTAGCAGTATGGGATCCATTTATGATTGTTCTGATGAGAATTCTGACCCTGCCATCACTGGATTGTTACCAGTTCTATTCGTTGTTTGACCCACCCATCGACCAAGGTTCAAAATTGAGCCAAATTATTGCTTCAGCTCACTAATGCTCTAAAGATTAATTAAAGCAGATACGCGTTTTGGTTACATTTTTTTAAATTGTTACTTTTCAGCCATGCTATAACTTTATATTTGAATATTCTACTTGTAAACTGAGTAGAAATTCCCACCTAAAACTTATTGTGCCCTCTATAAACTTAGAACTAATAGGAATGAATCTTAAGACGTTTCAGAAGGGGTTTCAGTCACAAATTCTCCTCCCCAACCCTATATATTCTTGGGTTATGTTAATTGTTATGGGTAAGTGAATTTATATGTTATTATAAGCTTAGAGACTTGTAATGTACTGAAATATCCCATATCAGTGGCATACCTATGGGAACAGGGGACAAAAACAGGGGTGTTTGCTGAAACTTAAGGTAAGTAATAGTTGATAAAAGTAATAAAATCAAAAGAAATAAACAAACAAGCCTATGGTATTTGTCATTTATTATGTGTATTATTTTTATGTACTATGCACTATTGTGCACTATTGTGTACTATGTACTATTTCCTATTTTCCTATGAAAATACCCACAAGTATTTTCAGAATATTGAATATTGACCTAAATTTGTATTACGCTGTATTTTTACATATTGTTATTACTACACTACTTATGGATATATCCGTTATTTATTACAGATTTTGGACTTTGATTTAATGATTTAGCACTTTGCTGTAACATTTACGTACTTTGCTTTAACACCGAAAAATAAAATATATTATGAAGCATTTGCAACCCTTCAGAATTGTAAATGACAAGGAATGATGATAAAAAAAATAGTTAATGGCTGACAAATAACGAAAGACGTTGCAGTACTAAGAACAATAAGTTGGACTGACATAAAAAAAAATTACTACTTGTTATTCAAAGACGGTAAAATTATTTGTTTTTAACTTTGAAAAATTACTGTAGTGAAATTTACTTTGAGGAAAATTAAATACGTTGCAATTGCAAAATAATTCAATTCATTTTAATGGCTGAAGGAGCCCACAGTAACTGAAACCCCTATCTCTTAACTACAATGGTGTTTACACAACAACAACATAAACGTAGTTAGACAGATTAACGCTTTCCTATGACTTTTTGCTTGAATTTGTCTTGAGTTTGTAAGTATATCCCACTGCAGGCACTGTGAATTAGAACACGAACCATGGATGGCAACCAAAACTGTCCACAGTGATTAGCCGAGCAGGCAAAGCCATCAAGTTCTATAAATACATGACTGAATGTAAAATTTCGTGTGGCACAAAATTTCTGTATATCACAGCCATTCACAAAATACCACAGGCAATCAAGTATTTGTCCACGCTCGTTTCGATCGACACTCAATGCGGATAGTTTTTCCTCGGTCCATGTTTCTTTGTTTTAGGATGGCCTGTTGGCAGACAACAACTTTTGTAATTTTGTTTGATTTACTTGAAATTTTGTGAAAAGTGAGATTTGTGCACAACATTTTCGAGTTCGAGATAATTGCTGACCCTAGGCAACGCACCCGCGTGGTCAGCGTGAATCTATCCGTCGAAGCCTCATGAGTATTTTTCGCGTTGACATTTAGAATATCGTGATTACGAAGCAGAAATCAAATAAATTGCCATATTTGATGTAAAATTCTACACTTTTAAATCGAGTTTTTTTTTTCCGACGTTGAATTACGTCTTTACGCGAGCCTGCACTAGGATGTAAGTGTGCAACAGCTTTTGCGTCCAACTCATTTTCGTGTAGGATTGTTAACGCTTTTAACTCAAGACCTTAAGAGATAGAATTACAAACGAAAATATCAAAGAAATTGTAAGTAAAGGGTAAATAAATAAATGGCATAAAGCAAACAACGGTTAAATAAGGTAGAAAGTTAATAATCTGGTTTACAGACAACCTTAAGCCATCACTTCATTGCCAGAAGGTTTATGCAGCGGCATTTCGCAGGTTGGCTATTGTAAACATATGTTTTACCTCCGGGAATACTCGTAATAAGATCTGGGCTTTTAAGACTTTTGTCCCATTTTGGACTATGCTACCCCAATATGGTCTCCGTACCTTCTTAAGGACATCGACTTGATCGAGTCTGTGCAACGCAAATTCACCAAGAGTTTGCCTGGCTTACGTGAGTATAACTACAAGTATCGCCGCAGGATGATGGGCCTGGAATCTTTGGAGATCCGCAGGCTTAGATTCGATCTTATTCTTCTTTACAAGATCCTTCGAGGTTTGATTTTGGTCGACCTGCCCTTTTTCGATGTCTCTACACACACACATGCAACCAGCAGCCACCGATGGAAATTGATGACTCAGGGCTCCCATCTTGAATGTCGAAATTTTTTTTCCCGTCCGCATTGTACCAGTGTGGAAACAGTAAATATGGACACTGTATCTGGATTCCGTAGAATGTTAAAGACTCAATCCTTGGAAAAGTTTTTGAAGAGGTTTTTAATTTTTTTTAAACCTTTTGCTGTTGTGCCAGCTTTTTTATACATCCTCCTCTCGTGTTTCGTTCAGGCCTGGTGTAAGTGGCTCACCACCCTTCCGGTAGCCCTCCACATGAATGTGGTAAATTGCTATATTATTATAAGGAGTAAACAAGGGTAAATAAGTATAAACAAGTGTAAACATGAGTAAACAAGAATAGACAAGGATAAACAATGGTAGAAAAGGGTAAAACAAAACGTTGCTGAACGGGAGATTGGGAACCAAGGTCTCCCAGTCAGCTTTTTTATTATTATTATTATTTATAAGACATAACTTGCGCGGCCGAAACTTAGTTTGTTCAAAATCAGTTGCTACATGATGGGTTTATTTTTGAAGTTGCGTATATCACGTCTATTTGTGGTGAATGTGTTGAAAGCGACAGCTTAGGCTTACCGAAAACACCAAGTAAAAAATGTTTTCTGTGAAACGGCTGTGTTGTGGATTACTTACGTAGTTTTATTTGTGAGCAGATACGCACTTCCTTATAGTCAGAAACTAATTAAAGTATTCATTGTCTTCGTAGATTAATATTTTTTTTTGCGGATGTCCCTCCGACAGCCAGGTACTATCGTCGAGTTTGCTAGCACGGTAATTCTGTGCTTTCTGTTTCGTTTAAAAGCGCTCAGATGGAGCGTCGTAATTATGCTGTAAACATAACGTAATGTAGCAAATCGTTCCACTTATAGTACAACAATCTGGTTTTTTTTTTCATTTTTAAAGTAAAGTACGCAAGTATTAAATTGAAGCATTAAATTAAAGTGTAAAATCCTGTATTTATTTTAGTAAGGCTACTATAACTCTCATAAACTCATATTGAAGATATACTTTATCTCAGCACATGTTCGTTTTGGTTGCCAAACTGCCAATATGGGAACTTATTCTGGCCAATTCTGGACATTTTTTCGGCCCCTACGATGATCGGATGTTCCCGAAATCCCCGAGTTCCCCGAGTTTGCCCCTCCCTTTACCAGATACTTCTTTTCTCAAAAAAGGCTGGTAATGTTCAAAATTGTTCCAGTTCTGCCACACAAGCTTAAAATTGCTTCAGTTAAAGCTTAAAGAAATTAATTTTTTTTTAAATAGCTTGGTTTTCACGGATTTATTCCCCCAGCCCACTTGTGTAAATGGTGCGTTTCAACAATCAGAAATTTCGACAGCTGTAAAGTGCAAAATAGAAGACATTTAAAAAAATGTACACTGCCCTTTCTTTTTTCCTTTGCCTACGACCTGAATATTTAAGAAAGTACAATGTAAGTTCTCCTTTAATAGAATGCAGGCCAAATTTTTATCGCTGAAATGTTTGTGACATTGTTCTAGGCCAGCAAATGCTCGTAGTCTGGACTTAACGGCGCTGATACTTTTTTCCCCCGACATTTTGTGAAACTGAAAAGAAATAATTCTTATCTTACATAAATTTACTCGGTCATTCAAAGTCGATTAGCCTTCACAATCGTTACAGATGGTGCTTTTCATTTTTATGTGGCGATCGCCGAATTATTTGGGACCTGTCCAACTTTTGAACATTCGCCACAACTGAGGGAAGGATTGGACGTTTTTTTTTTAATACAAAACTTTAAGTTGCTTCATTGGCGCAAAGATCTAAACTTTACCATTTCCGCGTGTAGATACCAACACCTAAAAGTTACACTAAATAAAAGTTAGGTTGGCAAATTAACACAGTTTTTTTCCGCGAAAGTCATCACCCTTGTCGCACCGATTGCCATAGTTACCTATTTCTGGTAAGGTACGCAACGTTATGTAGCAATTCGCAAAGGATAGCTTAAATCTTTACCGTAACTGACGCCCCCCCCCCCCACACACACACACTCTTCACTAGCAGAGTGTGCTTAAAAATGTAGAAGTCGTCTTGTCTAAAAAAAAATCTTATGTTCCTGTAATGTCTCAACTTTGCCCAAGGCTGAATGGCAGGAAACAGACTTCTTTAGCACCACTCAAATCCAGTAAAACCTAATGGAACATCTAATTTTCTCCATTGTGCTCATCGTTTGGTACCTAATGAAGTCCTAATAAATCTTGATGATCGCTGGCTTGATTTAGGTTGAGTTACGCAATGCATGGCTTGATGGAGTTCACTGTGTATGAAAGGGTGTCAGGTTATGGGTGAGTGGCACTAACTACGACACTCAGCAGGAGTTTACGGTCGCGTGACGTCACGTTCATACAGGATGGTCCACAAGAACCTAACGACCTAACATTTTCTAAGTCCAACTTTTCTAGTTAGCACCCCTCAGAACAAGGATAGGACAGAAATCAAATCTAAAAAAAAGGAAGATATCTGTCTTCTCCTGGTTCTTAGGGGTGCTAACTAGAAAAGTTGGACTTAAAAAATCTTGGGTTGTCAGTTTTTTGTGGACCACCCTGTATAGTCCTAACGGTTCTTCTGTGAAGAATTAACACAAAGTATGTACTAAGTTTCGGAAAGCGTCTTCATGTTGAAATTTGTTTAAAACACCAAAATTCCACAAAGAGGGCTTATCATCTAGGCAAACGAAGCCAGTGTCATCCAACTTATATCGTCATGTTGCCTGAATCAAAATATCGAACGGGTAGTTTGGCTGCAGACATGCATCAACTGAAAGCGTCAGCACCTGCGACCAATGCAGAAACAAGGAGCACAACGATCCGTCAAGCGACGCAATGGGCAGTGTGAATAAAAATCGAGCTTTTGCTATACTAATTTTAAAAGGTACATTCCGCCTGACTTATATCAGCCACGCGTAGATCGCCATCCGCGCATGTTACTATGGCATCGTGCCGCGATACTCGGCGTCGTAATACAAGGCCAACTGAGATAGTAGACGAAACAGCATGAACACAAAAATTGTGTTGTCGCAAACCGGAAAGATTTTCGTATTTTAACATCACACTTTATAATTATTTTAGGCTAGTGTCTTATAATTTTTCTTCGGCGATCTATTGGCATAAATAATTTGTATTTAGTCTTTTAGATTTTTTGATCGCATGGTAATTATCAGAAAACGATTCACATTTAATACATGCACACACACTGCACATATGTTTATGATAAGTGTGTTTTAGCTGCGAAAGGTTTTTGAACATCTAAACAGTGGCACAAGGAAGGGGCAAAGGTGGCCAAGGCGCCGCTTCCCGCCCCCCCCCCCCCAAAAAAAAAAAATTTGTGCCGCAAAGATATAAAAGAGTTTTTCCAGCACAAAAAAATTAAAAACTGACGAAAGATGAGGCTTTTTTTTTTTTTTACACATTCGTTTCTCGGGCACAGAGGGATGAGGCTTTTAAAAAAATTGTAACATATTTTGTCGTAAAAAAACAAAACCTTTTTCATACTCATTTTTATTGGACGAACAAGTCGTGACTATCAAGGTGTGTTTGACTTTTTTCAAATGGTTGACTTACACTTAAATCCGGCTTAAAATTCCCCAATCCCGTAAATTTGTTGTCCTACATTTAGTTTGCACCGATACTAACGCCATCCCGAATTACCGTTTTTGTAGTTTCTGTAATTTTCGGAACTAAAACGAACACCAGCACACGTGTATGTCACGACTAGTTCGTCTTCCAAAAGCAATTCATCCAAATAGTGGTTAAAGCTTTTATTTTTCAGTGAAGGAAAGATATTACTTCAAAAAGGTGTTGACTCGATCCTCACATTAAAAAAAAAGAATGGCCAGATTATTTCCACACAGCATTTCAAAAGCTGTGTTTCCGAAATTTTTATTTGAAGCAAGCATAGATCAGATTTCAGACACCCCCCCCCCCCCCCCCAAATAATTTGATGCGAGGCTTTTTATTTGATGCAGCGGAGTTATATTGATACAACAGTAGTGATGAGACTAATATAACTTTGGAAAAGTCACTAATTAATGCCGCGTCAATTATTTTTATTTCTTACAAAAAAAAACGATGCGGGAGGGTCTGAGAACCATTTTTTTAACTTTGCATGACCTTAGTTATGCGTGCTTACAAACGTGCCATAATGCTAAAAAAAACTTCTCGAGGTGTGAATAAAGTACCCTCCGTAAGCCGGATGCGGCAGTGAAATGCTCATCTTCAAGGCTCGACCCCGGGTTAAGTGGGGCCAGTTCTCCCCCACACCCAATAGCTGGCTTTGTTCGACACCTTCCGGAAATATTTGCTGGCTGTGCCACTGCTTCATGTCTTTTAGAAATCGATGTATGAAGTAGGTTAAAAACGTTTAGATTTTGCATTAACAACATAAGTAAAGATTACATTTTTTTTTTCATTAGAGGAGCCTTAAAAACGTAGAAATATGTGCATTCTGTGCTCCGTGTTACGTTGAGTTAACAAGGAAACGGACAAGAAACCTCTCCCACTTTCTTCTCTCTGAATCTGTAATTTAAAAATGTTAATTCTCTTTTCGGCATGTACCCTCTTTCTTTGCAATGTTTAAGGATTCTCGTGAGCGCAAATTTAGCCATTTTTATTGCTGTAATGGTACCAAGAAAACCCATGTAAAATGCTGGGGGGGGGGGGGGGTGCGATCCATAGAGCGAAGTGGGGCGAAAGGGACAATGGCAAGATGGTACCTAATGTAATTGAATGAAAATGTCACAAAAATGCTAAAATGCAAAGAGCAGGACTAACAAACGAACGAATACTTAAACCATGCACAATGGCTGTTTGCCGTGACGTCACCATGAGTTAGCCAATGACGAACGAGAACAACGGATGTTTGGCCGTCTGATTGGACTAGCCCAGTCACGTGAGATGCACGTCACAGCAAACAGCCATGGCGTGTGGTATAATATTATCAAACGTAAGCCAGGCCACTCCAAACGTTTAAATTGCTTAAGTGCATTAAGCTACCTAAATCCAATTTACAATGCGACTTAACAATGGTATTAAACAGGACGGAAAGCCAAAATGGGCTCGAGAAGGGATAAATAAATACGGATGCAAACCTATTTACGTTGCCTTTTGGACTTAAATGTCAGACTGTCTGAGCGGGGAATTGAACCCACGACCTTTGAAATCAAAGACCGAGGTCATACCTCCGTGTGAGTATGGCTCAGCGGTAGGACCTAGGTCTTTGATTTCAAAGGTCGTGAGTTCAATTTCCCGCTCAGGCAGTCTGAAATTTAGGTCCAAAAGGTAACGTAAATAGGTTTGCATCTATGTTTATTTAACTGAACACATGGCACGCTTGTTATATCGTGTCATCCGATGGAGAGCGCCATTACAAAAAGCGGGTGGGCATAGCAAGAGCATGTGACTCTTATGGTTTCGTAGCAATGACATCACCATTTCTCACCTTGGGCAATCTCTTAAAAAATATGCCATTTTGTTTTGATAATGAGTAATCCAACTTTCAGTGAAGATTGTGCGATCGGATGTTTCTTAATTATTCATTAATTTTGTTTAAAAAAAATACTGGTAGTTGAAACAGACCTCTTTGTTGGCTTTGAAAAAGCAAGCGTTGTCTGGTTAGAGAAAGCAGCGTCGGCTTGGCCATAATGATTTTATTTTGGATTGGGAGCAATGACGTCACCAACTGTGGTATCTTGTAATCTCGCCCGGTTAACTCTTCGACCATGACGCGTTGCATTAAGTGGACCTACCCAATAGGAGAAGGTCCCTGGTTGGTGCTATGTTTAAATCCCAATCCTCAAAATTCTTTATTTGTAAAGAAGGGGTGCTTTTGCTTTTATTTGCTAAAACTGGATAACGTTAAGAATTTTAGGAAATAACACATTTGATGGCTGTTGTGCACCGAGGCTTATTCTCCTGACTTTTATGAACGCAATTTGTTTTAAGGGGTCCATAGTACAGCATACTATGGACCCCTTATACAGGGTTATGCTCTACCTGGAAAACCTGGGAAACCGGGAAAATTCCGGGAATTTGTCAAGTCTGGAAAATTCGGGGAAAAATCAGGGAATTTGAAAATATTTACCGAAGATCAGGGAATTTGAACATTTTCCAGAAAATCTTTCACCTAAGATTTTCTGGAAAATGTTTAAATTCCCTGATCTTCGATAAATATTCTCAAATTCCCTGATTTTCCCCGAATTTTCCAGCCTATAAAGAATAGGTAATTCGGATTTTAAGTTTTTACTTCTAAAACCTTCACTTTATTTTAGTTAGAAACCATATTTCCTTTTTGTTTCATTTCTGATAAAGAAAACTCATTAGGCCTAAATAATGTGGGTCGTTAACGTGTTAAGTGAGTTTTTAGTTTTGTTCAGATTGTGGCCTTTTCTTACGCTTTACCAATACCAGTTAGGGAAGTGCAATTTTTGATTTAGCAAAGCAATGCCATATAGTTATTGCGATTTGAGTGAAATGTGAAAAAAGAAAAATTATTCCTTCCTTCGACCAAAAAAAAAATCAGGGAAAAGTGTCAGTATTGATATGGAAAACCTGGAGAAATCAGGGAATTTCATCATGAGCTTTTGAATGCCACCTTGTTATACTGATACTCTGGACCCCGACGGTAAACAATGTATTTTGGTCCACCATTTTACAGTTATAAGATTGGCATTTTATTAGTTTAAAAAAAGTATTTTACTATTAGTCATCTTAGCTTTTTTCCTATCATATCAACTAAGGGTCTCTTTAAATATTCATCTTTAAAAAATGCACCGAAGCGCTTTGGTCTGTTGCTTGTCGATGATTTATCTCTATCTCTCGAGTGACTGACTTCAGCGGAGGCAGCAAGCGACGCCAGGCATCATCAGACTTCACCATTTTGTAATCGGGGTGGCGGGCAGATGAAGCCCCCCCTTTCTGCATTGACATATCGCGTTTCACGAATACGCCAGTTCAGAGTCCGTGGTTTCTGATAACCACGTGATGCGTGTGAAATCTATTGATAAGCAGTTATTGCGTCGCCTCCAAGCCCATTTTGTGGAGGGAGGTTCATTCCACCTTGTAACCAGAGAAGCAGTAAATAACGCGACGACGGAATGCATCTTCCCACATACCCAACCGAGCCCGACGTCTGATCTTCACCAAAGATTTCCGATGACGCCCGACTTTTCCCGACGGCAAGCAATAGTCACGTGATGTCTGCCGCCTAATCAGATTGGCCGGAATCTTGCGTGTGATTTCACAACCGTTTTATCGAGTTTGCAAGCGAAATGAGACGAAAAGGTGAGGAAGATCTACTTCTGCTCGTTTCATTTCGTGTTCCAAACACCCTAAAGAAAAACCGCCTTTAAAACCCAACATGTAACTTTGTTTTCAATGAAGGCTCCAGTAAAAAACCAGTAAGGGTTGAAACCAATTTTTCTGGAGGAGACTCTTACAAACTATTCTCTAATTATTTTCGGGCAAAGTGTTTAACGTTTGGGTAAAAGTATTGTACTTTTTGTAATTTGTATTTCTCTCGCCTTTGCCCATCCTTATCAGAGACGTGCACACAGGGGGAAGGGGAAGGATAGGGGGAGGGGGGGGGGAGGTTAAAAAAAAAACGGCCGACATTTGCTAGAGCGGTGGTGCAAAAGAGCCAAAAAAAAGTTAAAACAGGGACAAAAACGGCTAAGAAAGTGGTGCAAAGAGGTACAGAAAGTAAAAAGGGGTAAAAACATTTTTAAAAATGGCCCCAGAAAAACGTTAAGTTGCTCCTGCACTCTCGAGGACCTGTGCACGTCCCTGATCCCTTACACATGAATAACATATAAAATATTGTATTTTTTCCATGAATCGTATAATGTTGTGTCTATTTTCGAAATAAAAGGAGCCATTTTGCATTGGCAATGTGTTTCTGTCTAAATCAATGATATACGTTTTGAATCTATTCTGCGATTCATATACAATTTTTCACTGCGTTCTGCACCATTTATGGATTTGTGAAATTTTTTGATGGGGTGGAAGCGTTATGACTAAAAAAAAAAATATGCGAAATTATGAAATAAATAAGAATTTTTTGTTCAACAAGCAGGAAAGTTACTCAAAAATTATTGTACAACACCATGTAAGACTAAAGGGCGTATTTACGTAACGCTCCGTCTTTGTATTCTTGCAGCTACAAGCTAGTACTCGTCTAACATTTCAGGATGGCCACGTTTTACTCCACCGGCTCGCAACTTTAAGAGTCGACAATGAGAGCTCAGAATCCAATAGTAAAATTGTTTCGTCGGAACGAATTCCTTATATTATTGTCACAGATACGACTGCAAGATCGTTGGCATTTCCGACTGAAAATGTTGGACTGTTTACGTATTGGTCACATCAACCTTACACATTACTTTCTATTGAGGTGGGGGATATCCCTCCTCAAAGTCATTTGTGTTACCGACCACTTACGGTCCACCATGTGCTACATGACTGTCTCCATCTTAATGTATTCGTCGCCGTTTCCACCTTCCGCGAGACTTAGCGCGTCAATTGGGCAATGAGTCTATCCTCTTACACAGGTTTTTTTTTTTTTTTGCAGGAGGTACAGACAGGTAGAGAACAAGATCTAGAATTGTTTTTTTTTAATGTTTGTAATGTGTGGCGCAGTGGCAACCGGCACCACTGCACTGTCACTGAGGTTGCCGATAACTTGTCCACTGGCATAAGCGATACTCATTGAACCCGTTCATTATTAATGTCACAACCGTGACCAGGACTTCATTCGACCTAATGTGCTTAGTCATAGGCAATGGAGACGGAATACGAATCAATATACAGGGTGCCAAACAATGATAGCCTCCCCCCCCCCTCCCAAGAGCAAACTAAGCGTGATAGAAAAAAATGAAAGTACTAATAGGTAGCCCATTTTATTGTGGGTTTACACTGACAAGCTCAATATTCAGTGCTCACTCCATTGGCGTCACGAACAGATTGAAGACAGCAGGGTCGGAAGACAAAAGTAACTCAAAAACTCAGTGCTAAACTCCATTTCCCAAAGCACTGCATCGAAGTGCCCCTCCATCCTGGTACCGTACGACAAATTCCAGTTGCTAGAGGTCAATTGTGTGCGCGGTTCATCTTGAGTCCTGCAAGTATATTGTGAGCGGCTACGTCTTCCTGGAAGGGGTGGCTTTAATCGATGGCCGCCATTGTTTTTGTTACCATCTTAGATATCAACAAGGCACTCTGCTACTGAAAACGTACAATCGATTATCTGTGTTCGTTCTGCGGAGAACTCAAGATAGGCCGCGGACACTATAGACAGCATCCTTTTTTCAACATTGTCCTTCAAGATGGATCCAAAATTTTCACAGACATTCAGATCGGGAGAAATAGGGCCATTCTTCATTACCAAAGAAAGACGGAGCTTTTTGAGTTCCTATCCTGCTGTCTTCAATCTGTTTGTGACGCCATTGGAGTGAGCACTGAATATTGAGCTTGTGAGTGTAAACCACAATAAAATGGGCTACCTATCGGTACTTTCATTTTTTTCTTATCATGTTTAGTTTACTCTGGGGAGGCGGGGGGAGGGGCTATCATTGTTGGGTATCCCTTACACTCATAAGGCTCAACGAAAGAGAAATATATATAGACACAAATCAGTGTAAACAATACAAAGGTAAATTGGAAATAAACCATCAGTGAAAATCATACACAAGAAACAACATTGTGTAGTAAGTCACCTTATGCACTTAGGTTCCATTCAAGTGACGTGACCCGGATTCGAACCGGCGAACCATTCCCTCACCAGATGACTTCCGTACCGCTTTTACCGATATGACCACTTGTCCACTGGCATAAATGTAATGGTAGTGACCTGGAATCATATAACTAGAATGAATCGTAAGTGCTTAAAGGTGCTTTACAACTGTACAACGTTATTCTAGTGCATGATTTTTGATGATGGCTTATTTCCAATTTACCTTGACTAAAATGATGCTGAAGACATCTAACCATTCAGCATTGTTGCCGTGGTAATGACAGCTTCACGAATAAATTTTAGCTGCGAGAATGCAAAGCTAGACCGTAGCATATAAACACGTCCTCAACGCATAAAACGAAACCTAAAAGCCTGTACTTCATGCCTTTCAATTCCTAGTAGAACACCAGTGATAGACGAATTCAACCAATATGCCAACCTTACGGCATTTAAAATAAAAATTTCTGCCAGTGGTGCCTCTTTCAGGTATAGCTGTGCAGGCTATCGTAGATCAAAACACATCAACGTGTTGTGTTTTTGTGTTTGCCTTACTGAAAGCAGTTTTAAGTTGGGGGAGGATAAACAAATGTTTTTTTCTTCTCAACTTGACCTGCAGCACTGCACAATTCGATGACCAGCACAACAACACTCTTGTTCAGTTAGGTTTCAAAAAGAGCCCACTGCAAAAAAAAAAAAGCCGCAACCGCAGGCTGTAGGCTACTTTTTTTTATTGGCCATTCGCTTCTTTCTTTGCTGACCGTATCGACAGCACCTTGGTTACTAATACAGGACCATCTTCTTGGTCAACGAATCCCGGGGGCCAACAATGTCCCGAGGGCCTTCAAATCCCAGTCAGGACTCTGTCAGATCCCTCCCTGGCTTTTCCCTTTCTCTCGCGCCTCCTGCACCCACGCCTCCATAAATCCGGCTTTGGTCTTGGCACGCGATTAAAGCGGTAATTTACCTGTTCATTCCGAGCTTTCCGGTACGACTCAGGTAAACCACGGCTTCAAGCCACCCTAATCCTGTCCGATCGATTCCGGAAAGGCGTCCAGCGGGGACTCCTTTCAAACTTGTTCGTCCAATCACATTTGCCATCTATTTTCATCACACCCCTTCGTTTGTCTTAGAGTGCCTGCAGTGCTTCAAGTCTCTTTTTTCCCCCCTCCTCCCGTAGGTTTAAAGCGTGCTTACTGTTAGGCTAACTAAAGTCGACCGTACCGTTTCAGCTTTGGTGCCGATGAATATGCAGATTTCACGGTTGCTTATCATGGTTTTAGCAAATCTCCTTATGCGAAAGTTTAGCCGTAACACCGCCATTGATAGGTTTTCTTTTTCTATCCTGTCGGCACTAAGAATTCGAAGCAACTTGGTAGCTTAAAGCATCATGAGTCGAGTCGCCCCAACGTGGATTCTGTGTCGTGTGTACAACATAGCGTTTACTGGCAAGGATACGAATGCAGCAGGAGTGTGTGAAGATAAGGCGTCAAGAACTCTTACCAACTGATGTAAGTCAGCGTATGAATGAATGTCGTGATTTGGTCGTCCTTTTCACTCGTGGCCAATATTATGTAAATAAAATTTCGATCACAGTTTAAACTCACGAGTTCAGCACATCCTAGATCAAGTAGTCTCCACCAGCGGATTTACCGACTGAACTTTGTTACTTGCAATGCAGGTATTTTGAAAATTGTGAAGTGTCAAGTTGGGCGCTGGAATCAATCACCATAACAGGGTCTCGCAGACTAGTAGTCCTCGTTCCTAGAGTAACACTCTTCATACACTCCTGACTGAGCTAATATATCTTGAAAAGGTCATATAATACTATCAGACGCAGATGTAACTTGGTCTGAGGGAGGGAGGGAATTGAGGCTTAATAGCGCATGGTTTAGGCAACGGTGCAAAAACTCTATCCACAGGACCACATTAACAGAGGTGTAAAGATGTCAAAAATTAAATAACGCTGTCAGATTTGTCGGAAAAAGAGAGAAAGCGAGTTCAGGACATCAACCTACGTTCAGTTGGCACACATTCCTGTATTAATGGAGTGTTTTTATCAGTATTTGGTACCCATGCCCAATCATGAATTGTTACAGTTTAGAAGATTGAATTGTGGTTTGTTAATGTAATTGCTACACCGCTCTTGGTTCTTTAGGCCTAACTTTCAGAAAGTTAAGGTCCGACGCAGCTCAATAAGAAACCAAGGCAGAAGAGCTTGGCTGCTGAATCTCTCTCTCCCCCTGCAATGTGGGTCCTTTTCCAACGGCGTCGTTTCCCCACTCTTCTTTTGGCTTCAACTTCGTCTGCTTCCGTACGTTATTGATGTGCCATTAAGAGGGTGTCTCTACGCCCACGCTGCCAGGCCATGTTCTCGCCTTGGAATGCACGAGTGCAAGGCCGGTTACCCATGGACCTCCCACCGTTTTCCACCAAACTCCATCTTGCTCGGTGGATATATCTTTCTAGCAATGCTATACCACTCTACCATTCCAGAGACACCGAACACGGCTGTGCAACGTTCTCTGTCTTCGGTAGAGCATAAACGGAAGAGAGTTTGCTTTTTCGCTGCCCAAACTCTTCCCCCCCCCCCCCTCCTTCCTCCTCATCCTTCTCCCGACCCGCAACCCATTAAAAATTATATTAGCGGCCATTAAAAAATGCGTGAAGATCACGGAGTAAGGAATAAAAAGCGACGAATTATTGACAATAAAAAATGTTTTTTTTTTTCTGTTTAGAAACTGGGGAGAATAAATTGGTTGAATATATGGGATAGGTGTCACTGATGGTTTTTTTTTAAAATCGAAAATGAGTCGTGAATCAAAAACGAATCGACTGCAAAAGAGACATATACGCATCGTACAAAATTCATTAACTGCATAATAACAAAGAGTAAATAATTTCCTTAGTTGATTAAATAATTTCTTAAAATAACTGAACAATTTACGACTGATAGTCGTAAGTTCCCTTCACATAGGCTGACAAGGTTTAACTACAGCTATAATTATGTATTTTAAGCATTTGCTCAACAATTCCTACAACCCTGGCCAAAAAAAAAAAAAAAAAAGCTCACCAATCAATTTTAAAAATCGACGTGATCGACGTTCCTTAACTTTGGCAGATTGCCATTATACATCACAAAAATGCGAAAATGAGCTTTTAATTCACAAGCTCTAGCCTTGTGACTTTTATTTATTTTTGTTTTTCCTAAAACACATCATAAGGCAGATACGGCATGACAAGAAGGGATTACACAGAGATGATGGGCCAAAATAATTTTTGTATCTCTGTTGACCGGTGAGGCTTTATGCCATTGGTGGAGAGCCGTTTCCGTTTAAGTTTATCCCTTTTACCAAATCATGTAATGAACACAAGTCCTGTCAGTGAGTTGATCTTGTAATCCATATACCAGTAACTTCTCTACAAAGGATCGTTTCATTTTGCGCTCGGCGTCCATTAACTTTGCTGCAGTGCAAAATGGATTCAGTGTACACTAACCTATTTTTTTTTCTTAATAGGTTTTTGCAGGACTCGTAAGAGTGCTAAAAAATACGTCATGCTTATAAATGATTCGACTCGCTTTTCAACCTTTTCAGATATTTTTGAAGCAAAAGAAAGTTCAGTTGAAAAACTAGAGGATGTAAATCTGAAAACTTCCGATGATGTGCACACCGGTTTTTTTTTTTCCTAGAAAAGCAGAATTAGATTCCACTGGTACTGAAGGAAGACAGTCCCCATATGACTCTGAACATCAGGAAAGGATTTTGAAAGGGTTCCTATCCATTTACTGATCAAACTCTGATTCGATATATATGCTCTTCAGAGCAACATGGCTGATCATATAGCCAACGTAAGTCATGGTTAATTGCATTCGTTCTCATTTTTCAAGGGTTCTTAAAAGTATTCTTTGAAATATTCTTTCGCAAGTACGGTAGAATTTTTAATGCGAGTCATCAGCTTCGTAATTTGACAGTAGACGTCAAATTGCCGCTGCTACTATTCCATTTATTTATTTAAAATTAGGTGCGTATCTTCTGAAAAAAATTACTTCTAAAATTGAATTGTAATACGTGGACTCGTTCGTTGTTTTTGTTTCAAATCGATTATAAACTTCAATTCAGAAAACGGTCTTGAATTAAAGAAAAATAAATTGAAGTGCATCAACCCACATAATTTGCTGCAACTTCTTAGACTGCAGCTACGCCAGTGCGCACGATATTTTTTTTTTAAATCTATATGCAGAAAAAAATCTAATGTATGTATTCTTTGGCCATACTTAAAATTATAATAGCCCTACAATGTTTCCACATTTGCGGTTAACAAGTGATGCAACGATTATTGGTCCAAATATTGATAAGTGTTTTGAGCGTAGCCAGAAATTATCAAACGACTCCATGTCTATCTGAAGTACTACGAGGAACATCCCTAACTTCACATTTGAAACCTGAATTTCCATGTGAAACTTCGAGACTGGACCGATGATACGCATGGAGTCGAATCACTGTGAACTCCATCTCTGAAATGGATTGCCGTCGAGAGACAAGCCATGCAGCATAGCACATTAAAGAAATCACGTGACACTGGTAATGCCCTCACGCCACCGATGGGTTTCAGTTGTAATGACAGCTAAATTGTTGGCTATGACAAAAAAATACTGAATCAATAGTGATCTCTCATTTAAATCTGATGGTTGACAAAAAACAGGGTTCAGACAAAACCTGGAAACCACGAAGAACCTGGAAACCTCAGAGAAAATGAAAATAGAACCAAATTCTCAGGGAACTCTCAGGGAAAAGAAGAATATTTTGAAAATCAGGGAAAAGACAGGGAAATTTGAAAAAAAATCCCTTTGTGTCTGATCTGTAAGTGCGATTGAATTAGCAGATCAGAAACAAAATCCTAGGCATAGTAACAAATATTTTAATTTGTGCTTTAATATGTTCAAGTATTTTAGACATAACTTCAATAAACAAAATTTTAGGCTAGTACCTGTGACGAACATGCGTTTATTGCCATCTGGACTAGTCCCTAAACAGCTGCTTTCTTGGATGTTGGATTATTTTCGTACAAATATTAACGAAAATATTAGCTACTGCCTGTTTCCCTAACTAAACATATTGTAAACATCTGGAAATTGCCATTGGATGCAGCTGGAAAAGCTGGTAATGTCAGGGAAATTGAGAATTAAAAAATTGTCTGAACCCTGAAAAAGAACGGGTGTAACACCAAGTTGTTCAGCATCTTATCCTGACAACATGGTATATCCCTCCGTCATATGTATCCCATAGTAAACAAGCCAAGTAACAAATAAATCATGTGAGGAGAAAACACTTCGGTCATTGAAAGGAGTGTGTTCAATTTCGGTATGTATAGTTGTGTTTATGTAGTTGAGGTGAAGATGTCTGTTTGAATTCTTCGGCTTATTTTGACATTCCTTAACACGAAAAGGACAGTGGAGGTACAAATCTGTTGCTTGAGATATTATTAAACGTAATTTAAACAAGATTTTTCGATTTCTCTGTCAATAAAGCACAGTACATAGTTGGTCGTTTTGCACCTTTCCATACGAATGTCGTAATTCCCTTCAGTGACTACTACAAAGTTTAAATATTTTTTCTTTGGTGCCAAAAATTCTGTTGTGAAGATAAATTAGAAACGAACACTTACTCATTCACTTGACGCCAGAGTCGAAGGTTTTAAACAATGTTTCACTCGGAACACATGAGAGCAACACAACACAACACAACACAACACAACACAACACAACACAACACA
>JAHWFP010268221.1:23222-38957 GCA_023313725.1 Lithobius niger | reverse complement strand
CAACACAACACAACACAACACAACACAACACAACACAACACAACACAACAACAACACAACACAGAGCAACACATAAGCAAAAAAATGACTGCATCCTATCAATTTGTAATAGTTCCACGTTAGTCCCCACAGTAACTTCCCACAGTGCCTTATTCCGCGTATAGGCAACGCTTATTTCGGATGGGATGATTCTGTTTACTTTCCAATCTGTGTTTCAACTTCCTTCTATCTAAGTCCTGCGCTCTCCCAATAGAACGAACCTGTGATATAACAGGGAACAAATTTAGCGATCGCTGGACTTAGATAGAAGGAAGTTGAACCACAGATTGGAAAGTAAACAGAGTTATCTCATCCGAAATAAACTTTGTATACACGGAATAGTGGCACTGTCGGAAGTTACTGAGGCGACCAACGTGCAGAAAAAAAAAACTAATACAAGAAAAAACTGCATATGAACATCAACAGACTTTTCGTATCACAATAAGCAATTAAAAAAAAAACAGATAATAATGGAAACGAACGTTTCTAAACTCTTCATAACTTCACACAAATTCGCTCATATTGCGATCATACACGGTTGGCACGTTAGTGGCTGCAGCCAATGTTCGAGGGGGACACTTACTACGTGTTGGCCTTTCATTAATTTGCATTTTGGTTCGCTACTACCAACCTGAAATTTTAGTTGTTTATTCTGTGTGTGTGTTTTTTTTTTGTTTGTTTTTTTTTTATTGTTGCATAATGTGACACCCTCAAATGTGTGGATGGCACACTACTGAAAAATTTTTATTATTTTTTTTACATGTGCTCCCATTCATCGTGAAATGATTTTATTTGCATAGGATTACTTTGAACGTGGTATTGTTTTTTCTTTCCAATATTTGTTAGAACGACAATGGTTCCACCTTGGACTAACTACTCTCTTCGAGATGGACGAATCACATACGGCAACCCGAAAGCTCGACTGTGTTCTGACCTTCTGCAGCTAATATCGCAGCGCCACCTCGATATATGGTGGCATATATGGTGGGGTGTCACGCGAGTGACGAGAGTAACACGCGTGTAAGACGGGAAACGGGAAAATCTTCGGAAATTGACGAAGTTCTCGTGCGTGGGCAACATCCGAAGTTGAAAAACTTATTCTGTGTTCGATTCCAACCGAATTCTGTTCGTTACGAGAAATGTGAACCACGGAAGAAGATTCAGCCTCAGCGGCCGCTCGGCACACAAAACCGTGTGTTATATTTAGCTCCACTCATCTCTACAACCCGGCGTTTTAAAAATGAATGTTGGATTAAAAAAAAAAAACTTGATCAGCGAATTCTAATCTATTTTAAAATTATTTTAATGTCCTAATCTAAGTTACGATATTTTTTTAATGAGTAATTTATCAATTTCAATTAACATTATTAATTTATTTTAGTAAAGCTAAATATTTTCGATCTCACATGACGCAAGGTGACGCTGCCAGCCTCCTAGCAGTATCGGGCGAACTGGCTGTGTATGGCGGCTGTGGTAAGTAATTCGTCCATCTCGAAGAGTGCTGTTAGTCCAAGAATCCAGGCCCTTTAATGAAAATGAGTTGCTGTTTTTGCTTTTAAGAGTGTCAAATAAGTTCTAGGAATGAGCTATGCATACAGTCAGTCATCGCTGAAATTCTAATTTAAAACTAATTCCTTCCACTTTGGTGTACAGAACTGGAACAGTAGAAACAGTATAATACAGCCAATAGGACAGACACACTTACCCTTCGTGACCGGTGATATCATGAGAAAGTTGACGCAAGCTGCGCCATAGTCATGACCAAACAGAGTGACGTTGCGAGAATCACCCCCAAACTCGTGGATGTTTTCTTGAATCCAATTTAAAGCTGCTACCTGATCGAACAAGCCATAGTTGCCCCGTAGTGGATCACTCTCCATGCTAAGAAAACCTGGAAAAAAAAAAGTTTATAATTTTAACTGAGACACTGGTGGCATGAGCCTTACTTTACTAACTGTTTCATGAAAATATTTTCAATTTTAACTTCAAAGACCGAACTTATTCTCGGCACATAAATAAACATCCACTCTGAAGGTTGCGCATCGCTACCCTCTTCTGTCTTCTACCGCAGTTATGACAGTGTTGTCCCTGCCCAGTTGCTTTGCGCATAACATTGTGCTGCTGATCAGATCCAACATGACACCTGAATGCTCACCTCAACAGTTTGTAGTTACTTACAGTTACTACAAGCTCTAGTAGCATGCACAGAACCCGCTGAGGGCAGAGGCAACTTTTAGTAAAAGGGCACTGTTAAGTTTAAATGGAAAAGTTTTCTCAATACCTTTTTTTTGCTCTCTCTTTTTGCCCTTCCTTATAGCCCTTTTTGCCATTTTCAGTCTTTTTTTTTGCCCATTTTATGACTTTTTTAGTCTTTTAGGCCATTTCTCAGGCACGGCCGCATCAGCAAATGTCGGCACAAAAGGTCATTTTTTTTTCATAAAGGGCATTTTCCGAAGAAGGCAGGGTCAATACCCTCTCCCCCCATTCCTGTGCATGCCACTGACAAGCTCTATCTATTATAAAAGCAAACTGAGCAAACAAAAGCAGCCAACAATGTATGTTGAGAAGTCATTAAGAAAGAAACACCATGGAATGGATAGACGATGTCATGGATAATGGATATGGTCATAAGCGTGCACACGAGGGGCATTGCCCCTCCCCTTTAGAAAAATGCCCCTTTTTTGCTTTTTTTTTTTTAAATGTTCACCAGGCGGTTTTTCATGCAGTCAACTGAACTTTACGTGGCCTAAAAAAAGTACCCTTACAAATGTCTACTTCCAAAACTGATTGTCGAAAGTTTTCCCTACCCTATCGGGTATCTGTGTATGCGGTTGGGTTATGACTGTTGAAGTTGTTGGCATTGGAGTAAACAGCGTCAATTGAGACCGAATCAGACAAAAACCACATACATGTGGATACGCTCAGGCCACACAAGGTGACTAGTTCTCAAGATTTTTTTCGCGAATTTTCTGTCATTTCGGCTGCCCGAACCCTGAAGTTATCTGCAAAATGTATGCCTCATCAATGAAATTGTGCACAGAAATAAAATTCGATGTGATATTAAGCTACCAACTTAGTCATACTGGATCGCTTGCTTGCTATCAAAAGCCACTAACTAGGTAGAGTACAATGAAGAATACTCCTAACTTAAAATTAGTATTGTTGCAACAGCAACAATACTAAGGTAGGAGCATTCCTGAAGTTTTACGTACCACAAGAATGGCTTAGTTCGTTCTACTATTACTTTTGTTCTCAGTCATTGAATTTAAGCCCCTTGAAGCTGCAGGAGCATAAAATATATGTTAAATCGGAAGTAATGTTTTTGATGAGACATAATACATTAAGCATATTACGGCCAGAAAAAAGGTTGTTTGAGTATGAAAAAATACCATGTAACAGGGATACCAATACGCAAGCAGAGATCTTGCTGTATGCAGTGAAAATGGATAAAATGCTATTTCACTGCATTTCAACCATTTTCACCAAGATTTTTGTATAAACATATTGATTGAAGTAGATGAGGCCTTATAACGAACATAGCCAACCTAGCATTTCGTCTATAGCACGTTAATTACATAACTGCGCGTTTAAGCTTTCTGTTAAAAAATCGATAATAATGAAATTTTAACAGCCTAATACTCTGAGACACGATTTTCAAAAACTCAAGATTTGACTAAGATGTTATTTCTTGCCGTGAATAAACGTCTTGAATGCACTTTGCCACTAAATTTGTCATTAATCGTTGCCGTCATGTTGCGTGCATCATACTTCGTGTCTCGAGCCACGAGGAGAAGGTGATCGACCGCCCTCATCGTTGCCATGTACTAGGTACAGACAACTTGAAAGCGATATACGCCGTTAAACGTGAGAGGTAAACAGGAAATTTAGCATTAACTAAATAGTAAGAAAATGTACATTGGGAGTACTTGCTAAACGCACCCTTAAGGCGCGTTTCTGCAACCACTCGCTTTTGCATTCTCGCAGCTAGAAGCTAGAAATCACCTCAAATTCCAACATGGCGGCGGTTTTTTATGTCTGCCGCCTCGCAACGAAAACAGCAAATAACGTGAGTTCAGAAGCGTTTGGGAAAATTGTTTCGTCATGAGGAATTCTTTATATTATTGACACGGATTATAAGACTGCAAGTATTTACTCAAACGATGTCGGATTTAGCTAATCCATTTAGCGTTGTTACCATGGCATTGTCATCTTTGCCATCGCGATTGAGTTCTAGCTGCGAGAATGCAAAGGCGAGTCACTGCATAAACGCGCCCTTGTCTCTGTCAGCGATCATGCGGCAACAAAGTTACTCCTTGTCTGTTAAATTAGAGGAGCGAAGATGCACATTTAACGTGACTTCTGTTCATCAAATTCCAAATAAACAGTTGAGTCCAGTACATGCAATCTTGCTGGAAACGACGGAGCTATATTGCGCGGCTTACGCAGTGACGTTAGGATGGCTATGCGGATTGCTGCCGTCACATCACTGGGAGCAAACCACGGATCACCATTGCAAGCATGCGACGTAAACAAAACGTGGTCGTATGTTTTAACAGTTACAACAACAAAATCGTGTTGCTACCACATTTCACACACTTTGCGCAATTGAGGCAGTGACTAAAGGTGTTGTGAGATTTATTTCGGACTACAATGTTGAAACCATGCCACCCCAACAAAGTCTCACTAATGACGTCACTTGCGAATTCAAGTCTAAGATTAAGATGACGTCACATTTTAGCTTTCCATTGTAACTTCGAAGGTAATTTCCATTGTTTGCTGAATGATGTTGTGTGACCAATTATTATTGTAACAATATGTCAATTCAAATTGCCTGTAGTTTGTACGTCATCAATTGTAATGGCTTAAGCTCGCTTGGCCTTCCGCCCGGTACTCTCAACAGTTAGGGGTGAACCGAATTAGAATTCATCCGCCACTGTCCTCTCATCATCCCAGTCCACAGGGTAATTTCGGCCATTTTAATTAGAAATATTTCCCTTTTTCCCCTTATTCCCAGACGTAAATTCAATTCAGTCCTACCCTGTAGCGTGTTTCACAGCAACCCCGCTGTTCCTAAATTAATCACCCAAACCAAACCATTACTGTACACTCTAACAATTTAATCTGACCCTAAGTAAGCCTAACATCCTTGGCATTTCGAATTAGGCCCTAAACTTCGGCAAAGTGTCGCCCATGTAAGTCAGGCGAGCTAGAGCCCTCCTTCATAAACCATTAAAACATCATGCGGACTGAACCACGAACTTGTTGCCTATTTTCCACCAGCTCAGTGTAAACCGAAATCTTGCCCACGTAATATTGTGGCTTCTCCCTTAGCTGTGGCATTAAAGACGAGGGCCAGTTGGACGTGACATTAGGTTGGACATTAGTTGGACGTGACATCATCACAAAGGTAGGGCACGAAGCCTTCTTGTTGATTACAGAAAATAACAAATAGGGCTACATATTGTTTTGGCGTCAGGTACCTTTAAATGGATCAGACTGAGTGGGTTTGTCCATCCAATCCAATGGTGTGTGCCATTATAGCTGTTATATCCCATGGATACGGTAAACACGAAAGCGACCTGATACCCACCGTTTCCAAGTCAAGTGCCTCCAGCACTTTATGATGGACGACACAAACATCCTACAAAGGTTTCAACTTTCGGTGGTTTCATGATACATGCAATCGACGTCGTTGTGTTTCAATCTCTATCCACGAGGAATAGAGCTTGGAAGCAACATAAGTAAACAAACTGCGAAAGGGTACTTTAAAGGGTACTTGTCGAATTAACGTCCTGCGAAGTTCGCTAACTGTGCATGACACTGATGCAAGTTGCCACGAACTGTGCACTGCAAAAAGATTTCACAAAAGAGGAAAGGGCAAATAAGACAAACAGAGATTCGTTATTTTTTAAACAGGCGCATTTTCAAAATGTTTAGACCATCAGCAGGTCCTGGTGGATCAAAAACATTCAGCACCTAATGCGAAGCGATTTTGGAGATGAATGGTTTTTAATCCGCGATCAATGACCTGTTTGTGGTTGACCGAGTGTAAGAAGCGAGCGAGTTCAAATACGTGACTGAATTTGCATTTTGTGTGTGTGACTCTCTGTGTGTTAATCTGTTTGCGACACGATCACGTTCGAAATTTTGTTCGAAACTGGTAAAGTTTCACGATTAAGGAATTCATGAAATTCATAAGATCAAGTATGAAATTCCGACTCAAATATTTTTGGAGATATTCGCGGTTTCCGTTGGATGGTTAGTCCGATTTTACGCCACAAAGCCATTTGCCATAATTCACCAGTGAAGTTCTTTTAGTGTAAAGAATGCGGAAAATAATTACGAATGGGCAAAAAAAAAGAAACACTATTACTGCCAAATTAGTACATTTTGAAAAACGCGGTCGCTTCTTTCATCATTTATAAGTCAAATCTCGCGCTTAGTGGCAGAACTATCCAGACGCACTCGTAAAGATCGATGTTGGATTAGAGCGCTGGGCAGAAATCTTTTAAGTGAAGCACAGGGCAGATATCATCGGAGTGAACGGGTTACGAAAAATACTCTGAATTAAATTTCATAATACATCGGATAATTCATACATGCATTGTAGTAGCATTTCACGATTGTCCGACGAATTGTGATCTTCATTAGTAGTATGATAGTAGGGGATTCGCCCAGGGAGGTGGACAGACAAGATGGCCGCCCCCATGTAACCCAGAAGTTCCACCATCTTGGAAGGTCTTGACGTCACATCCGGTCCGCTATTTTGAATGACGTCAAGATCGGTAGTGACGTCATTCAAAATGGCGGACCGGATGTGACGTCAAGACCTTCCAAATTGATGGTCTTCTTCCAAGATGGTGGTACTTCCGGGTTAAATGGGGGCGGCCATCTTGTCTGTCCACCTCCCTGAGCGAATCCCCTACTATAATAATAATAATAATAATAATAATAAGATAATATAATAATAATGGATTTAGTCCAAAGGACAAGGAGACAGGCAGGATACAAGATCGCTAACGCCGTTACCGGTAGAGGTGTGGTTAATAAGTTCTTTGGGAAATTTGGTAAGGGGTTGTTTAATGACTAATTGTCGAAAGGCCGAGACAGATGGGGCGGACACCGTCTCCTAACTAAGCGAGTTCCATGGCTTGATCACTCGAAGAGCGTAGTAATTTTTTTCTGATCTCGGAATGTGGGGTTGCACCAGAGAGCTTGAAGGAGTGACCCCTAGTACGAGTTGATGCCGAACAATCAAAGAGAGGAACATCAATGGGCAACAAACCCCTGACGATTTTAAAGGTCGGTCTGGTTAGGTCGGTCCAGAGACGGCGGAGCTCTAAAGGCTGAAGGCCAAGCCGGGTCAAGCTGCCGACATGAGGAACGTCGTGGAGGCCGGGTATACCACGTGTAAATTGTCGTTGCACCACCTCGATACAATCGATGTCTTTAAGTAAGAACGGCGACCAAACTGGACTTGCATACTCAAGTAACGGACGAACATAGACTTTGAAAGCCCAAACCAAATTAGCGATTGAAGATTTAGTGAAGCAAGGTTTCACGAGTGCCATGCGACGATATGCCAAAACCGAAATCTTTGCGCAGTGTAATGATGATTTAAGATTCTTGGCCATCCAAACTCCCAGATCTTTTACTATGGTTAAGGAGTCGAGTGAGTGGGAATCCAAATAGTAGTCAAACTCTGGGTTGGAGTCGCCGACGTGCAGGACTCCACATTTGTCCTGCGACAATGGAAGTTGCCAAGTCATGGACCAGTTGAAAATGTTTTCGATGTCTGATTGTAATAGGAATCCTACCTGGAAAGTCATACTACTATCATACTACTTTCATTGCACAATTTTACGCCTTGTTTGAAAATATGGAAATGTGCCTGTTCCGTTGTTTTATTTGACTCCTCCTTCCTCCTTGCAAAGCCTGAAATAAACTGAAATTCATTCCGGTCTATTGACAGTGCAAAACAGTTCGCAAATTGAAAAGAACTAAGAGTGAAGACTGGCCAAAGCTCGTGTCCGGTGTGTTGTTTCCTAATTAAAATGTAGAAATGTAAATACGCAGAAAATAAGAACGTGTGGCTGCATACAACTAAAGCCGAGCAATAATAAAAAATTATCGATAAAACACATCAAAATATGTAATGGCAGAAGAGCAAGACATGCTGGCTACAGTTTCTGTGCCCTGCCACTGCGTGGTGTCTCAAAATGAACTGCCTGCTGCCTTTTGACTTTGTGACCTAGTTTTTGATAGTTTGAGAAACTTACCATATGTTGAACATTGAAGGCAAGAAATAAAAAAATAAAAAAAATCTATTTTTAGTTTCGCGTTACGTTCAATTGCAGACTTGACCAAGCTTTAGATAGTTTGAGAAATTTTGGCAAATATCGAACATTGAAAGCAAGAAATAAAAAAAAAATGCCTGTTGAATTTAGCATTTCATTCAATTGCAAACTTGAGGCATAACCTTATAGATGAAAATTTTGACCGTACATCATTCACCAGCCTTTAGGGAAAGTAAACGTAAGCTAAGTAAACGTCACCATTTCGTCTGAATTTAGTGAGTGCTGAGTAATGGTGAAAGTCCACATTTTCAAAAGTTCATTATAAAAAAAAGCGCTTAATATTAATCTTTTTAAACTTTCAACTAATACCTTTCTTGCAAAACTCATCATCATAAATCAAAAGTATAAATTTTAAGGCAACTACAGAGAAAACCAAAATTCCCAGCTTAAAAACATTGGAGAAGCACGTGACTGCCACTAGGGGTCAGCAGGTGGCTTGTTAGCCAAGGAGGCCTACCTTTTTGACCTTGGATGTGGTGTTTTTCTGTATACATTTTTAGACGTTACTGACATTGCATTATACATGTAAAAGGTTTTTCCCCCCTCCCCTAGGGAAGAAAAAGTGCAGTATTTAAGCAAATCCAAACGAAATGACAAAAATCAGCTAAGGGAAATCAAAAATTTAAAGCAAGAATGACCAAGGCAAAACGTAAACAGAAAAATGACAGCCAGTAATTACAGTTGGGTTAACTCTAAATTTGAATAAACTATCTTCTGCAACAGAACCAAACAACCAGTTGCATACACATGCTCCGAACAATGTCATCAACGGAATTTCTTTATGTATTTTGGTAAAGCTTTGTATCGTATAATTTCCATGCAAGGTAGAAGCTGGTTTTGTGTAATCGACACGTTATGTAGTGAAACGAAGTAGGTCGTATGTGATAACTGACTAGTAGAAATGTTTCATCATTTCTTTAAAAAGACTAAAATACAAAAATAGAACGTATAAGCGTCGAATATGGCGGATTTTAAGCTGATGGTAAACTGGCAATGTGGAAGGACATTCCGTTTAGAATGTCATAAATTTAATAATTTTGTTTTGCAAGACAATAAGTGGATGTATTCCATTTGAGTACATTCCACCATAGTAGGTAATCGAGTGTTGAAGGATGGACGGACCCTAAGTAAAAACGCAATCTATATAACTAAGATAATAATATTTGTTTGTTTGTGTGTCGCCAGATTACCGAGATTTCCCACTCTTAATTCTTATTTCTATTGTTCGTGCGTCCGCAGTGGGAGTCTCGATAATCTTTTTTCTTTTGTTTGTTTATATCGTTGTCAAACGGAATGACTGTATAACGAATGAATGACGGAATTGTCTGTATAAGTAATGATTCGAACTGTGTTTTCAACAAAGAGACACAGTACTGGTGACGTCACAATATTTTCATGCAAACGGGATCTAGGCCTCTTTGTCTCTTAATCCTAATCTAACTAAATATAATGAAAGCTTGGGCGACTGCTAATGGGAAATCACAGCATTTTAATGCAATTGTGAAATCACAACAATGCTCAACAATGCTCAGCAAACGAAATAATTATCTTGATTCCGTCTACGACTTCAATAGAATTAGGAGTGGGAATTTGCGTAATCTGGCGACAACCTAATGATAGCCTGGGCGACTGTTAGCGGGAAATTCAGTATTTTCATGCAAACGGGACATCACAACAATGCTATAAAAAACCGGCTATACGACCTGCGCGCGCCCCCGGCTGTCCTAGTAGAATTTAAAATGCGAACCATCTTAAAAAGGAAACTGAACTAACTAAACTGAGAATAAAAAAAGTTAATTAGTTTTGCATCACTTCCCAAAATTCTGCGAATTTTGAATACTGAAAGTACAGCAAATAGAACAGCTGTCGTTGAGAACATAACAAACAAGGTATTCAACAAATACAGTTTTATTTTAGTCACAGTTCCACGTAAATTACGTACAAAGAAAGGCATCAGTTACTGCATTGCAGCTTTTTCTCTCATATAATTTAATGAAACGTTTTAAGATGAACTTTTAGATACATACCCAGTCCACGCCTTATTAAAACTCCTTGCAAAAGTTCACAAATTGAATTAACATACGTTCACCAGTACTGATGACAATTTTTCACAACACGATTTATACAAGTTGACAACTTACAAATCACATTTACAGATTAAAACCATACTAATCATATCGTTCGCTTCGCTCACTGTGTTGGCGTCGATTCATGCTTCATGCAATTTCTTTGACCCCAAAAGCGTCACAAAATCGATGTGTTGATTATTTCGACGCATTGTTGCTTACTGTTTGTCCACCACGTTCCTCAGCACTCCAGCATTTCACCTAAATCATTCAAAACCTGCGATCTGTTGTTTCTTTGCATCTTTCTATGCCTATCTGTCCAGAAGTAAGGGTGCGTTTATGCACCAACTCGCCCTCGCATTCTTTCAGTAAAAGCTAGAAAACATCTGAAATTCTAACATGGCGGTGGTTTCAGCTCTGCTATAGCTTCGAACGAAAACAGTCAATCACGACTGGGAAAATTGTTTCGTTCGGAGGAATTCTTTATGTTATTGTCACGGAGTATAAGACTGCAAGCATTTACTCAAACGATGTCGAATTTAGCTAATCCAGGTAGAGTTCTTATATGGCAACGACACTTTTGCTATCGCGATTAAGTTCTAGCTGCGAGAATGAAGAGGCGAGTCGCAGCGGAAACGCGTCCGTAGTCACCTACGAAAGTTAGGGTAGCAGTGCTAAAGAAAAAATTTAGAGAGCAAAGCGAGAAACATACTGAAAAGATTTAGTTTACGTGGAAATCGCTCGCTTTGCTCGCTCAATCCACGCACCTCAGTGCTCAGAAACGTGAATGTTTGAGACCCTTTTAAAACTTATGGTTCTGCCTTTTCCGTCCAGTCATTTGAAGCAAAACCAATTTTGAAATCTACTTTTAGGCCTAGTGTGACGCAAGACGTATTCCATTTAGGTTATTTTTTGCAACCAAGTCTCTGAACAGTAACTTTACCCGATCGAACTTTGATGTCATGAATCAGTATTTCAGAGTTTTGCTGATCGAACTTTGGCGTCATGAATCAGTATTTCAGAGTTTACCTGATCGAACTTTGATATCATGAATCAGTGTTTCAGAGATTTCCTGATCGAACTTTGGCGTCATAAATCAGTATTTCAAAGTTTTCCTGATCGAACTTTGACGTCATGAATCAGTGTTTCAAAGTTTTCCTGATCGAACTTTGACGTCATGAATCACTGCTTCAGAGTTTTCCTGATCGAACTTTGACGTCATGAATCAGTGTTTCACAGTTTTCCTGATCGAACTTTGACGTCAGAGCAGTTTCAGAGCACTTTCACGCGTATTTGACGGCCATAAAATCAAGTTACAGCGATAAAAATAGACCTAACGGAAGGACAATTTCATTATCTTTTCATTTGGCAGTAATCTCATCTTTGTAAGTGCCTTGGTTCAAGAGGAGTAGAGGTACACGCACGCACACACACACACACGCGCGCACGCACGTACATCGTACGTTTTTAATGATATAGATACTGCACGGTTCAAATAACTGTTTCCAGAATTTCCCAGAAGGTTTAAAAATATGGGCTTTGCTGAGAGACTCTTTTTAAAAGCGTGCATGGGTAATGCCGAAATTTAATTTTAAAAATGGAATGTTTGAGACGGAGCGCATATCAAACTGCTCCTCCCCCTTTTGTTTCCCCATTCTTTGTCCTCAGTTTATGAACACTCGGACCACTTTTCCCGAAGATAGGCCTCCTTTGTACATTACCTTTAAGGCCCACAAAAATTGTTTAGCGGAAATTGCATCAGCTTCTTTTGTTCTTTCGCTTTTTATCTTCTTCAGAACGTCGATTTCCCGTCTCTTCAGACACAAAATGGCCGCCTAACCCAAGTGTTCATTTTCTGCTCTTCTCCTTAGCCCCAGGCTACTTCTCATGACTGGACATCAAAAAGGTAGCAGATATCGCCTCCCATTCTTCGGTTCTAAGACCAAATAACGTGACGAGCTCCCGGACCTTAAGGCCACACTCTTATTTCTCCAGTGAAAAGAGACCTCTAAAGGGTTTTCTTGTTCGCCCTCGCAGAAAAGGAGGTGCACAAGCCTGACTGATGGCCAAGTTCCCAGGGTACAAAATGGTAACTTGACAGACAACTTCTAAGTTTTAAAGCTGAGGAAGGCTTATTTCGATTTGTCATATCGCATTGTGAAGATTACTTTAACAGCCTCCTTACTACTTGACACATTATAAAGAACTATGGCAGCTCCCCTCCCCCGCATGTGGCCGGTTTTACAGAGCATTGTTGTAATTTCCCGTTTGTGACGTTACTGCATCTGCCAATTATTGTTGAAGGTCCTTAAAAATGGTTATCGAAATCAAGCACCACCGTCAGGTCGCCCAAGCTTTCATTAGATTTAGTTAGTTCCAAGGTAAAGTTAATCCATGGCTAGTTTCGACCACAACTGGTATGAAGAAGCATAGATGATCTAAGATTGGAAAAAAAAAACATGACGTTGTCAGCACTGTGCATCTTGAAAAGACAGTTCGAATCATTACTTATATAGACAATTCTAATGAAAGACACACAAGCAAACAAAAGAATCTATATAACTAAGATCGTAATATTTGTTTGTTTGTTTGTGTGTGTGTCGCCAGATCACCGAGATTACGGCTACTAATTCTTATTTCTTTGGTTTGTGCGTCCAGACGGAATGTCTGGCAAACGGAATTGTCTGTTCTGTATAAGTAATGATTCAAACTGTGTTTTCAACAAAGAGGCACAGTGCGGGTGACGTCATATGTTTTTCCAGTCACAATATTTTCATGCAAACGGAATTTAGGCCTCTATGTCTCTTAACCCTGAATCTAACTAAATCCAATGAAAGTTTGGCCTACTGCTAATGGGAAATCACAGTGTTTTCATGCATACGGGAAATCACTAGAATGATCTATAAAACCGGCCATATACGGGGGGCTGCCCTAGTTAAGATTATTAAGATTCCCACTGCAGACTTCAATATAATAAAAATTACCCAGACTCCCACTGCGGACACGCACACACACACAAACAAACTAAACTACGATCTTAGTTATATAGATGTTCTGAGTTCATTTGTAATCAAATTTTTCCATGAGGATTTTTTTTTACTTCTTCTGTATATTATATTCGTATGTTATAAAGAATACTCGAACCTCCTCTGTTAACAATAAATTGCATCCATTATGACGGTTGTTTTAACTTCTGTACAAATCAGTAGTAATCCGGTAAAATGATATATTTTAAATCCTTGAAAAGCCTAACAAAACATAAGCACGGTAACCCATTAACCTACACGGTCAATAATCGTGCAAATGTATTTTTCTCACCGGTGGCTGTCAGTGAACTCTGAATTGTCAGTCCCATAATTTGGGATCACAGTCCATAGTTAGCATTTCAGCCAACTCACACTAAAATACCTTAACTGTTCGTTTGTCGTTTATTATTAATTTCACTGTATATTTTGCGCAACTTTTCAGCTTAAAGATCAATCAGGGATTTTTCTTACTATGAAATATACAGAATACTGGAATTAGGGACCGCATTCTCTAACTATTGGCACTGTTACTAGTTCGTGCTGAAACTAAGTAATGTACGGAGTCATTTATAAGTTATTTGTTAATTTCCCTTTTTAGAATTTAACTTCATTTTTCGATTCAAAAAATTAATTCTGCTATTTTCTAAACTGACAAAAAAAAATCTGTGAACCCGGGATTTTATCGCACATTCTCTAACTGGCACTCTGGCCACTAACCACATTGCACCCACAAACCGACTGCGCGGCTGTAATTGTGCCTTGGACGCCGTTCTACTTTCCCTTTGCTTTCTTTTCATCTTCCAACATTATCTGGCAAAATAAATATCCGAAACAAATAATTCTAATTTCACAATACACTGCGCAAAACACCTAACTTGAGCGTGGAAATCAGCAGGTGTTGCAACCAATTAACTATGATATGAAACAACGGAACTGGGAGATGAATCTGAGTCTCCTCCCTTGAAGAATTAAATCTTCCTACCCAAACACATTACCGACGATGAAGGCAACAATAATTCCTTTATACAAGGCAAGAAGTACATTGGCCAAAAAAACATTACTTCCAATATCCAAATGGCATTTTTCGCCTATAGGGTGGGTGTGTGGTTACTTTTGTCAATACAAAGTTCCGAAGAAGGCCTCTGATGACAGGCAATAAACTCCAAGAACTCCACCAGACACTAACAGGAAGATAAGGTTTCCACTTTTTCTGATGCAAGCGTGAACATTTCTACAGGGTGTATCTAAAAGGTCTGGCCAAACTTTCAGGGTGTAGTCTAGTAAGACTGAACAGCCCTATAAACATGGGTCCGGAAATGCATCTGTTTTCCGTTACAGCCCCCCCCCCCCCAAAGTTAAGGGTAAAAACGTTGAAGTTTTTCCGTAACTTCCCACCTAATTTGTCCAAACAACTACAATTGACAATTTCATTACATCATAATGTAGGTCGTAAAACTTTGCGGTTGGGGCAGTAGTGGAGGAAGTTGAGGGGAGGCCAAGGACAAGTTGGGGGGAGGGGGACCCTTTAGTAGTTTTACTGAAACAAACGCTGCGTCTACATGCAGAGCACAAAAATCTCCAATCTGGTATCGTCTTCGGTTTAGATGAGAGAAATGCATGCCTTTTGTGACTACAAAAGGTGCTCGATGTGTCCACGATGTGATCCAACAGAGGCAAGGGCACGTCTTATCATTGACTGGCGAACGCCTTCAAAGACATCGGGTGTATTTTGGATCGTATGGCAACACTCGACAACTCGCTGCCGAAGAGCTTCTTCGTTGTTAACTGGAACTGAATACACAAGTGACTTCAGGTGTCCCCACAAGTAAAAGTCAAGTGGATTCTGATTTGGTGAACGTGGGGGCCACGCATGCCAGTCCACCTCGACCAATCCATCCAGCTGGGTAGGCACGATTTAGGAATTGCCGTGATAGGAGGCTAAAATGTGGTGGAGCACAGTCATGCATGAACCACATTCGTTGTCTGATACCCAATGGAACATCTTGCAGTAGGGTAGGCAACTCGTGTTCGAGAAACCGTTGATAGGTTTCACCATTTAGACGTGGCGCAACACATAGGGACCTGTTAATTCGTCATCAACAATGCCTGCCCAAACGTTCAGACTAAACCTCTGTTGGTATCTACCTGGGACACTGCCGCGTGGATTTCCTCTGCTTTGCATGGCGACGCAGCGTTTGTTTCAGTAAAACTACTAAAGAGGCCTCCCCCAACTTGCCCCCCCCCCCC